>JAMXBB010000008.1:45024890-45147198 GCA_024138015.1 Lumnitzera littorea | reverse complement strand
TTGTCTTCTCTTGGCAAAAGTAATTAGAGATGCAGCTGAGAAGCTCAATATTTTATACGAAACCAACAATTGGTATCAAAGCCTCACTCTAATATCACCAAGAGTTTAAAATTATGAGTGAACTAAGTGATAGTTTAATATCAACTTTTGAGTACTATTGCACATTCAGAGTTTTATCTAATTACCTCTTGTACAATAGCTAAAGATATTTAGGATACCTTAGTACAAACTTATGAAGGGATGAAAACAATTAAAGACACAAAAATCAACTCACTGGTTCAACAATATGAAACTTTTTGAATTCTTCCTGGTGAAGAAATAGAGGACTCTTTTAATAGATTTACTACTATAACTGATGAATTGTCTTCTCTTGGCAAAAATTATTAGTGATGCAGATATGATACATAAGATGCTAAGGATTCTTCCCAAAATCTGGAATGCAAAGAAAACTACCAGAAAAGAAGCTTGTGACATAAAGATGCTAACCTTGAGTCAATTGCATGGCAAACTTATGGTATATGAAACTAATTTTCTTAAATCAGAGAGTACTACAAAGGATACAAAGAAGAAGGCTATAACATTTAAGGCCAAAGAACTATATGTCGATTCGAATAATGATGATGATGATGAGATTACATGGTTGGCAAGACATTTGAACATATGGCTCAAGAAAAGAGGTAAAAAATCATATAGCTCTAATAATTTTAAATTTAACAAGAATTAAAATGATGCAGGAAATGGTTGTAATGAAAAGAAGGAAGTCATTTGTTATGAATGCTAAAAGATTAGATACATTAAGTACGAGTGTCCACTGCTTTTGAAAAATCTCCGTAAATACAAAATGAAACAAAAAGGCTTGCTATCAACATAAAGTGATGTGAACGAGCCAGAGTCTAAGGAAGAAGGATCGAATGATAAGGTTAATTAAGCAAATTTATGTTTGATGGCATACTCTGAAGTAAGTTCTAAATCTAAATTTGAATCCAATAAAGATTATATACCCGATGATATTTGTGTTGATTTCAATGATAAAATTTCGAAAGTGGAAAATGAAAATAAGGCTTTGAAGAATAAAAACAAGCTCTCATTCAAACGAACAAGCTTTTGGTCAATGAAAACGATTTTGAAAACTGACTTTAAAGGATTAGACGTTGACCTAAAGCTTTAGTAAATGAAAATCTTATTTTGAAAGAAGAGATCAAAAGTTTGGAAAATCATGTGGAAGATTTATCTAAGTCAATCAAGAACACATTTCAAAAGTTTGGTAAAAGTGATAAGAAGTTACAAACACTGATTTATAGTCAAAGAGTAGATAATTCAAAATCTAGACTTGATTTCAAATTTAGAGATACATCTACAACAAAGAGAAAAATAGTGTTTTTCAAATCAAAAAGTGAAAATCAAGAAACATTCAAAGAAAAGGGGAGAGGCAAAATGGTTAAACCTATCAAAAGGTATGATAGACAGTATTCTCAAAACAACGATAAGTATCCTTTTAAAAGATACAACAAAAGATTGCATAAAGAGTATGTTAGAGACTATCCAAACCAAAACCACAGGCATACGGTAAGTAACAAGTATGATTATTCTTCTCCCTATATATGTTTCTTTTGTAACAAGTTAGGTTATATTAAAAAGTACTATTTTTATAAAAATTCTAAGCTTACAATAAACCAAGTAAATGCAAATAATATCAGAAACTTGAATTTTAAAGGATCCAAGCTTGTCTAAGTTCTTAAGAACGTCTAATCGTTCTTTTAGTGGTTGCAGGTCATGAGGCAAAATTTAATTGGAGATATTTCTTAATCAATAAAGCCTCATTGAAAGTGAAAGCATAGAATGAGTGATATAAACAAACTCAGTAATCTTGTTCTATTTTTTATTTTTTATATTTTGCTCCTCATGTTCTACTTCATTATTGATAATAAATCATTGGTATCATTTTAAGGGGGAACTCTTTTTTTAAAAGATGTTTTTATAAGGAGAGAAAGAAAGTTGTTGAAATTTGTTTCCTTTTAAGAAAAATATGGCTTTGATTTATTTTCTTAAGGGAGAGAAGTGTTATCATCTATTTTTTCTTCTATAAAAATTGGCTATTTTCTTACAAGAAAAAGGGGGAGAAAGTTCTTCAATAATTTTGTAATAAAAATATATGGTTGTTTTCCGATGATAACAAAAAGAGGGAGAAAGGCCAAAAATATTTAAGTACTGAACATAAGCAAGCAAACGTGACAACACAACAATTTGAATAGCATATCATTATTTTTGAATAATGTTTCTTTCTTGTTGTTTATGTTGAACATTGAAATGTTACATGTTTTTGGAAGTGCGTATGTTTTGTTATCATAAAAAAGGAAAAGAATGTTGGATATCTCTCATGGATTTTAACGATAATAAAAAGAGATAAATGCTAATGTATTAACAAGTATGCAGGTATTCAGATAGTTCTTCAAAAAATTTAAAATTGCAAATTGAGATGTATTTAGAAACTTATTTAGAAAGTTTGAATCAATTGAAAAAGAGACAAGTTTGAAAATTTTCAAAGAATATTTTAGAAGCTTTTATAAGAAGAATCAATACAGCACTTGAAAAACTTATTCAGAAACTTCTAAAAACAAAAAACTGATATTCTTCAGAAGGTTATTTAGATAGTTAGTTTAGAAGAGTAACATTGAAAATTAACACATATCAGATTCGAAGTGAACAAGGCCTAACTCTACTAGATTAGGCGTATTAAGGAAATATATTTAATCCTGTTTCTTTTAAGATGAAATTAAAATCCATAAGGATTATTTTTAAGTAAATTTATCTTTGGATAAATCAAGAAAATATGAAGCTTATCTGGAGGTTGGTGATCAAAGTATATCTAACTAAAACAAGATTAGAAGATTTAATTTAAAAATTCAAAACTCAAGATTTTCTCTAAAAATATCTATGGATTATCTTTAACATTAAATATGAATAAATATAAAGTGAAGATAATCTTCAACAAATTAGCCGTTAGAAAACTCCAGTATAAAAGGAGAAAGGATTCAAAGTGTTAAGCATATTTCTGAGAAAAAAAAAATACATTTGTTACACTTTAATCATGATTAAATTCTACCATCTGAAAGAGTACAGAATGTTTCTTAGATACTACTTCAAAAAGTCGAACCAAAGAGAACTATTCATCAATCATTATTTCTATTTTAATGCAAAATTATTTGAGACTTATATTATTGTTTACACTTGTAATTTATAAATTTTGTTTGTTGTCTGAGTGTTGAGAAAAGTTTGATTATACTCTATAAATCTGTAATTAGCTTAGATTATAGAGAAGCAAAATAGGTAGAGTAGAGTGT
Organism: Lumnitzera littorea; assembly: GCA_024138015.1. Taxonomy (NCBI): domain Eukaryota; kingdom Viridiplantae; phylum Streptophyta; class Magnoliopsida; order Myrtales; family Combretaceae; genus Lumnitzera; species Lumnitzera littorea. The sequence continues at coordinate 45,143,857 of JAMXBB010000008.1, read as the reverse complement.
TATAAAGCCCATGTATGACGAATACTTGTAAATTTCTCATGATTTTGATTTAGTGGATCAAGTAGAACGGTACCGGTGAAGTAGACTGAGTCCCCAACAATGGAGTTGGAAGAGAGTAGTAGGTGAAAGGCTATAGCTCTATAAATCCTGACCCTAATATTCTCCTTCCTTATCTTTTTTAATTTACATTATTTAATTTTATTGATTATTTGTGTGTTGAATTATTAAAATATCATTATTCACTAAATTAAGTTATTAAGAGAGGTAATTTTAATTTACAATGAAAAAGTTTAAAAAAGCTCAAATATATCAATTCACTTCTCTCCCCTTCCAATAAGTGAATGATTTAGGTTTGGCTCCAGTTTAGAGAAAAGGTCCAAGGAAGATAAGGAGTGTCACCAGGGTATAACTCCTTACATACTTCCAGGATAACCTATAAGGAGTGGGTGGCTCAAATTGTACACCAAGAAAGGGGGAAGATCAAGGCCCAATTGTAAGGTCTCGCGACAAGAATATTGCATGTTTAGGGGGGAGAGGGGAAGATTATGTAATCCCATGGTTAAGTATTCCACTTAGATTATGGGAAGTTGTTGTTCTAGCTTATAAGGCCATGATTATGAATACTTTGTCAACATAAGCTTGAAACTTTTGAGCCAAGTGATTAAAATGAGCCTATTAGTGTTTGTTAGCTTAGTTATTCACTGCTTTTAGCCTGAGGCATTACAAATGGTATCAGAGCTATCAAAGCCAGGTTAATAATGTTTTGTTGGGCTCCTAAGAATGTCTAATTGTTCTTTTAGTGGTTGCAAGTCATGAGAAAAAATTTAATTGAAAATATTTCTTAATCAATAAAGCCTCATTGAAAGTGAAAGTATGGAGGTATTCAAATAGTTCTTCAGAAAGTTTAAAATTGCAAATTAAGGTGCAATTAGAAACTTATTCAAAAGATTTGAATTGGTTAAAAAAGAGATAAGTTTGAAAATCTTCAAAGTGTATCAGAAGCTTTTATAAGAATCGATATAGCATTTTAGAAACTTGTTCAGAGACTTCAAAGAAAAGAAGAAACATACTCTTCAAAAGGTTATTCAGATAGTTAATCTAGAAGAGTAACGTTGAAAATTAACAAATATCATATTCAAAGTAAATAAGGCCTAGCTCTACTAGATTGGGTATATTAGGGAAATACACTTAATCCCGTTTCACTTAAGATGGAATTAAGATCCATAGGGATTATTTGTAAGCAAATTTATCTTTAGATAAATCACAATAAAAAAAATATATCTAGCATTGGATATGGATAAGGTTGACTTCAAATTTTGTGAGATTTTTAAGTTCCAATTGAAGGTTATCTAGAGGTTGCTAATCAAAGTATATCTGACCAAAATAAGATTAGAAAAGCTAATTTTAAAATTCAAAATACTGGGATCCTCTCAAAAATATCTAAGAATTATCTCTAACAATTAATTTTTGGATAAATATGAAAGTGAAGATAATCTTCAATAAGATTAGCCGTTAGAAGACTCCTGTATAAAAGGTGAAATGATTCAAAGCGTGTATATACGTCTCTAAGGAAATTACAATACATTCGTTACACTTAAAATCATAATCAAATTCGACCATCTGAAAGAGTATAGAAAGTTTCTTAGATACTTCTTCAAAAAGTTGAACTGAAAGAAATTGTTCAACAATTTTCAGTTTTGTTTTGTGAGAAATTATTTGAGATTTGTATTGTTATTTTCTCTTGTAATTTGTAAACCTTGTTTATTGAAAGAAGTTAGGTTATACTTTATAAATTTATAATTAGCCTAAATTATGGATAGACTAGATAGGTAGAGTAGAGTATTGTGAAAGCTTATGTATAACAAGTGCTTGTAAACGTCTTGTGATTTTGATTTAGTAAATCAAGTAGAATGACATCAGTGACATAGATCGAGTCCCTAATAGTGGAGCTGAAAGAGATCAATATATAGAAAGTCAAAACTTTATGAATCCTTAGCTTGATATTCTTCTCCTTATCTCTTTTAATTTGTATTATTTAATTGTGTTGATTATTTATATATTGAATTATTAAAATACTACTATTCATCAAATTAAGTTATTAAGAGAAGTAATTTTAATTTACAATGAAAAAGTTTTAAAAAGTTCAAAGATATCAATTCCCACCACCCCCCCCCCGGTACCCTACAAACCTCCCATCTTGATATCTTATATAAGACTAACAAACATCTTAAGAGTATGACTGCAAAATTTCTAATTGAAACTACATCAATTGGTCTTTCAATTACTTACTTAAAATTCGTTGCACATGACGTTTTTCTTAACCACTCCATATCTACACCCAAAATTTTGAAAATTTAATTAAATATTTGAATTTCTCATATAAAAATATGTAGAGAAATCAAATTTTATAATTTTTTGTGATCATTTGCTATTTTTCCCCATTTTTTTACGAAATTAGAAAAATTTAGCAACTTACCAAAAACACGAGCTCCAGCCACTATAGGGAGGAGAGGGTGTGTCAGCCCAAACCATCGCCAGCCACTCCTTCAAGCAACCACTTGGTTTCACTTCCAATTGATCATTTTCCTTAGGTACTCAAAAAACCCCAAATATATCTTATATTTTCTAACTTTTATTTCCTTCACTCTCTCTCTTTATTTCCTAACTTTTAGAATTTTTTCCAAGCTAACAAATTATCAAACTTTGTTCCAAATTGCAATATATAATTTTATATCACCATTTGAGATGCTTTACTTTTCTTTCTTATTTAATTAACATGTGTATATGGCATAATAAGGTGTTGAAATTAGGATTCTTACCTCTATGCATTGCCACCTTCATCGCTATGCCTTTACACTCATTTTCTAACTATCTAACAAATTTTTTTACCATTTTCCTAATTTTTATTAATTTATTTAGTGAATTATACTTAATTTCGAGTATTTACAATAATTGCGAGTATATATATTTATATAATAATTATACTCGATATGTATATATGTCTTTTATATAGTATTTAATATCCAATGTTAATTATATTGCTCATATAATATATCTTTAAGTGTTCGTTAATTTTTGAAATTTACTTCGCACGTAACCGATATTATAATAACGATATAATAAAATTCCTACTATTTTAACTATATTCTTAATATTTTATTATATTTTTAAATTCTAAGCATACGGGATCTCTTTAACTAATATCCTAATCTCAAACATAAGTTTTTAAGTTAATCAAGCTAGTTTCACTAACACCTTAAATTTACCTACTCAATTCCTATTCATCAAGTGTAGGACTTACGATAAGATATAACAAAAAGCCAATCAAGCTATGATATAGTTTCTCATTTACTTTCTTACCATTGCCCTCTAAGTCTAACTTGGTTAATGTATTCATTGGGGTTGATGATCCTTTGGAATTTTTAAATCTGAATTTCTTCAAAATTTGTTTGGTATACTTTTCTTGATGAACAAATATGCCATAGTCAGTTTACCTGATTTGAAGCCGTAAGAAAAAATTCAATTTTCTCATGGGTGACATCTCAAATTCTACCTACATAAGTTTAGAAAATTCTTGACATAAACTTTCATTAGTAGAAGCAAATACTATGTCATCTACATATATTTACACAATTAAAATGTCATGATTATGATTTTTCAAGAATAAAATTGTATCAACTTTACCTCCTTAAAAGCCATTTCTTAACAAGAATTCACTTAATCTTTCGTGCTAAGCACATGATACTTGTTTCAAACCATATAATGCCTTTTTGAGCTTATAGACATAATCGAACTTAAATGAATCTTTAAATCCTAGGGATTGCTCCACATACATTTCTTCTTTTATTTACCCATTTAAGAAAGCACTTTTACATCCATTTGAAACAATTTAAAATTTTTAAAACTAGCAAAAGTAAGCAATAATCTAATTGCTTCTAACCTTGCAACAGGTGCATATGTTTCATTAAAATCTATCCCTTCCTCTTGTGAATATCCTTTAGCTACTAATCTAACTTTATTTCTCACAATTTTTCCATTTTGATCTAATTTATTTTTAAATACTCACTTAGTACCAATTATGAATTATCTCTAGGTCTAGGTACTACGTTCTACACTTGATTCCTTTGAAATTAGTTAAGTTCATCTTACATAGTATTATCACTTAAAGCTTCATCAATAGAATTAAGTTCAACCTCAGAAAGCAATGCAAAATGATTTTCTATATTCTGAAGACTAGATATAGTTCTAACACCAGAACGAACATTACCAATTACGTGATTAAGAGGATGATGCGGTTTAAATCTCAAAGTAGAGGGAGGTGTATATAAACCTTCAAAACTTTATGACAGACTTTCTAATTGCTGTTTTAATTTACCATCCACATTTCCTTCTAGCTTGCCAGCAATATTTGGAGTAGAAAGATTTTCATAAGCATTTTCTGACATATGTTCTGACTCAAGTTCTGACACTCTTTCACCACTTTGTTGGTTTTGATCTTTCTTAGAGATCATGGGTGCTTCATCATCAAAATGTTTTCCTATTTCCTCAATAAATCTGACATTGATGGATTCTTCAACTACTTTAGATACCTTATTATATACTCGAAAGGCTTTAGAATTCAATGAGTATCTTAGAAATATTACTTCAGTTTCTCGTTCCTTAAATTTTCCTAAAACTTTACCTATTTTCTTCATAAAACACTTACATCCAAACAGATGAAAATACAAAATAGAAGGTTTCCTACCTTTAAAAATTTCATATGATGTCTTGTTTGTCAAGGGTCTTATGTAGGCACAATTAATAATGTAACTTGCAGTGGATGCAACATCAGCCTAAAAATACTTAACTATATTACTTTCATTCAACATGATTCTTGTCATTGCTTGAATAGTCATATTTTTGCATTCTACTACTCGCATTTGGTTGTGGTGTGTACAGTGTAGAGAAATTATAAGTTATGCCATTATTCTCACAAAATGTTATGAAATCAATATTATTAAATCCTTTTCCATGATCTGTCCTAAAGCTGATTATAGATGCTCCTCTTTCATTCTAAACTTGTCTAGCAAACACTTCAAAACTTTTAAATACATCACTTTTATGATGAAGAAACAGAATCCAGGGATCTCTAGAAATGTCATCAATAACCACTAAACCATACTTATTTTCACCTAGACTTAATGTTCTGGAAGGACCAAATAAATCCATGTGTAACAATTTTAAAGGTCTTTTAGTACAAATGACATTTTTATTCTTATAAGAAATTGAACTCATCTTATTCTTCATACAAGCAGCACATCGAATATCATCTTAAATTCTTAGTTTTGGTAAACCATTTACTAAATTTTTTCTAGATAATTTTTCCATCAGACAAAAGTTCACATGTCCTAATTTATGATGCTATAGAGAAATATTATCATGCACAAACAAAAAACAACTTTTTGAATCAATTTCTACAGGCTTGATAAGATAAATGTTTTTCCTCCTAAATCTTTCAAAAAGCTTAGCTCCACTTTTATCAAAACCAATGTATCTATTATATTCAAAGAGTATCTTATGTTATTTATCACAAAGTTAACTTATACTTAACAAATTATATTTTAACCCTTTTATAAGAGACACATTTCCAATTGTATGGGGAGTGGTGCCAATCGCACCTACTGCAACTATCTTACATCTACCATTATCTCCAAATTTAACGTAGCTATCTCCTTTCCAAACTAAGTTTGTAAACAACGAAGTATCACCCATCATGTGCCTCGAACAACCACTATCGAGATATTATGTTCCTTTCATTTTAGCTTTATGTTCTTGCATACATCACAAACAAACCAACTCTGTTTACAAACCAAGTAAAGCTTAGGTCCTTTAATATTCAAGCTTATATTTTGATTTTTCACTTGATAATTGCTACACTTGGAATTTCTATAGAAGTTTTTCAATATGTCCTAGCTTATTACAAAAGAAGCAAGCATAGAGTTTTTGAATTTTGTACCTGTTACTTACCATACTCCTTAAACTTGAAGTTCAATATGATTTTCTACTTGTCTTTCTAACCTACTAAACACCCTTGTTTTTTTTTTTTTATTATTATCAATAATTTCTTTATCATGTGCATCTTTTGGTCTTACAAACACCATCTCTCTTTTAGAATGTGAAGATTCACCATTTTCAAATCCCAATCTAGTTTTAGATTGATCAACACGTTAACATGAAATGAGCAATGGAGTTTCTTATCACTATCATCAAATTTCTTGAAAGTATTTTGTATTAAACTAAACAAAACATCAACTTGTCCTTTCAAGCTTTTTATTTCTTTCTTTAATATTAGATTCTCATTTACTATGGCTTCCATAGCAACATGTAACCCTTCAACATCATTTTTTGAGATGTCATTATCATTTGCTAACAATTTATTCATTTGAATAAGTGCAACTTTTTCTTCTTTCAATAACTTATTTTCATTATCAATTCTTGTGTTCTTGTCATTAGCCTTAGCAAGAGCTATCAATAACTTATTTATCTCAGCACAAATATCTTCTAAAATTTCATCATTAGATTTACTTTCAAATTTGAAGCTTACATTAGAATGAGTCATTAAACACAAGTTTGCTACCTCGGTTTCATTATATGTACTTTCTGCCTCAATTTCTAACTCGTCTAAGTCACTCCATGTAGTCATCAATGATTTAAGCTTTTTCTTATATTTATCCATTTTTTTTATTAGTATTGGACGCTCATACTTGATATGTCTAGATTTCTTACATTCATAACACATGATCTCCTTCTTTTCTTTGACTTTCTTTTCTTCTTTCTCTTTATAACCTTTTCCCACATCACCCTTATTTCTATTAGAAGAAATTTTTTCTAAGTTATAAACTTTCTTAGCTTTCTTTTTATGTAGATGGTTCATATGCCTAGCTAGCATTGATATATCTTCTTCCTCATCTTCAGAAGATTCGTCACTTTCCAAATTTCAACATCCCTTGCTTTAAAGGTTGTAGACTTTCTCTTTGGATCTTCTAACACACTTTCTTACTTGAGGAATTCAACTTTATATACCATCAACTTGTTACATAGTTGACTTAGACTAAGCTTTGTCATATCACATGCTTCCTTAATAGCTGTATTCTTTACATTTTAAGTCTTAAGAAGAATCTTTAGTATTTTCCTAACAAGATTTGCATCACTTGTTCTTTTTCCAAGAGATGATAGCTCCTTAGTGATAACAGTAAAATGAATAAATGAATCTTTTATTTCTTCACTAGGAAGGATACGAAACGTTTCATATTGCCACATCAAGGTATTGGTCCTTACCTCCTTAATTGTGTATGTTCCTTCATAAATTTGAACCAATGTATCACAAATCTTCTTAGTTGTTCCACAAGAAGATATTAGATAGAACTCAGAAGGTGCAATAGTAGAAAAGAAGCAAATTCTTAGCCTTTAAGTTCAATTCAACTTTCATGATTTCATCTATTGTAAGAGGTGTTTTTGAAAATTTAACATCTCCATTCGAAATAATTCCCTAAGCTTGGTAGTCAGTTGCCTTAATGTATGTCTCCATCCTAAATTTCTAATAAAGAAAGTCAGTACCATAAAAAAATGGAGCCTTACTAGGTTGAACAATCAATGAACTACTACTTTCTGCCATTGTCTTGACTTTGTGATATTAGAGTAAGTTTGATACCAATTGTAGGTCTCATGTAAAATATCAAGAGGGGAGGGTTAAATTAATATCTTTGGCAAAAATGAAACTTTTTCAATTCGGAAAAAAAAAAATTCGCTCTTAATAACTTAAACGGCATAAGAATTAGCTGAAGGTTGATTATTTTAACTTTAGGCACAAAAATAACAACACAAATAATAAAAGTTAGAAACTAAATAGAATCGAGAGAAAAAAAATCAAGTGATCAATTTACAGAACCTTAGCCTTTTGCCTATTGCTCTCTTCCAACTCTACTGTTAGGGATTCGATTCTCTTCACCAGTGTAGTTCCACTAATCCAATCTTTTCACTAATCAAAAATCAATCAAAGGTTACAAAGATATTTAGTCGCTTCTTTGTCCTGTCTCACTAGTTATCCCTATGTTACTCACAAAACTACAGAGAACTCCCTAACCTTACACTCACTCAAATACAATATTATTGAAGTTTATAGGAAAACTGAGATATTACAGATGATAGGACAGGGCTAAGGTAGTAATCTCGACGGTCAAGGATCTCTTTATAATGTTCACACAAAAATAATAACAATAAAATGAGAAAACTGTTTTTGCTTAGTTTTTGACTAAGTTTCTAGTAGAGTTTCTGATAGTGTTCACGAGAGAGTTTTTTTAATTTCAATTATGATCTTGACAAATATGTATCAATCTTGTGCAATTTTGATTTAAATTGGTAATCTTTGTATGTAATAATTAGAAAACAACTAGATGTTTATATTTTTCCAAGAAATCTTATTCAAAAAACAAATGGCCTTCTTGTTAGAGAAATATCTCATAAAATAGGAATTTGACCAATTGAAATTTCGAAATGTAACTCTATTATCTATGGATATGTGATGAACTAAGCTTGATATTTCCTTTTGAATGTTGCGTAATAAGCTACTTGATTTGAATTTGAAATCTGATACACTTGATATTTGGATGAACATAAATCTAAAACTAATTTTGACATATCTCATGCAATCCTTATCCAACCATTTGAATATTACTCTCTTTATTTGCTTCATCCATCAAGAAAAATTTAACAGCTTTTTCGAAAAATTTAAAGACTAAATACCTGATCTTATCTGGTTATGAAAATCCACAAAATTCAAACTTATCTTCAACATATCTTCTTTATCAGTTCAAATCGCAACTTTATCATGATAGATTTGTAGATATCCTTAAAAGACTCTGTACCCAACCAAGTAATTTTTGAACTACTTTACCCATGATAACTTGTTGTTATAATTAAATTTTATTGGAACCTTATAATGAAGTAGTAAGGTAGTTCGTATTTGATTTATTCTTACTAAAGAGTTATCACAATGCCTTTGTAGAATTGTTCGACCTGATTCTTGATAATACTTTAGAGTAAATTTTCTTATAATCCCTAATGACTTAATCCAACTAAGTAGAACAGAAATAAGCACATTACCCAAATATGCTTAATAAAGTGGAGCCAAACCTTCTACATATTTGTCCAACTTAACTTGTTTAAATTTGTCAGAAAATAGCTTAATAACAGCTTTTGATATAGACTCTATTCACTTTCTACACTTTTAAGTTCTTTTGCTAATATACTTTCTAACTAGCATAAATTTTAACCTCATTTTTCTTTAAAGTATCATGTACACTTATTATAATTGTTAAGTGTATTCTTCTTTTTATTATCATCAAAATACATGAAGAGAGAACTCAACATTTAATTACTCATCAAATTAAAAACATTTTCTTATCTTGCAAATAATTGAAAGTAAAATCCTAGAAATTTGAAGGCCTTTATTCTAAATTTGATTTAACCTTCTAAAATAGGAAAATGTGCATTAACTCCATTTTTAGAAGAAAATCACAAATATTATAAAGATTCTTATATATAGTATATAATTAAATAGGATATGTATAGAGACCTCATTTAGAGCAAAGAATTCTTGGTCACAACAATTTATAATGAGTTAAATTGCTACCAAAAATAGCCTACCATATAGTACCTTTTTATCATTATGAAAGACAATCATAATTAAAATCTTATTTCAATATTAAATCAAAATGGTCTCATTTGGAATTAAAATTTTTAAATTAAAAATGTGATTTGGTTACATTCTATTCAAATTTGAAAAAACTATCTAATGAATTTTGTTATTTTTTCTTATTTTTCTTTCTTTTTTTCTGTTTTTCCTTCCATTGGACATTTGAAAACAAGGAGCAATTTTTCTCTATAACATTAAGGGATAAGATGAAAAAAGGATGAGAAGAAAAATACACTTGAGAAAGCCCTTTAAAATATTCAAATAACATGAAAAATTGCATTTTTATCACTATTTGACCTTCTCTTTTATTTCACTACAAGATAAAGTTACTTTATTTGGATTAAAGAATTGTATGGAGTCCGTAAGATAAAAGGTGCACAATTTGTTCTAAGGATCGTTTGAGTTGGAGTCCCTTATATTCAAGAGTAATGTGGTGCTTTTCAGCATATCATAATTTTGTTATGTAAAGAGTTCTAAATTGTGTAATTTACTTTTCTCATACTCATGCCACGGCTTTAGGTTATGAATTTTATTACTCCCTTAAAATAACTAATTATTATTTCTATATTGCGCTTACTTTCAATTACATTAAAGTATAACTTTCATTATTTAAGTTATCTTACAATTTATCTGTCCCCAACTATTGAGCACGATATGATTTTATATACATTATTACTTTACATATATCCTTATCTTCTATATTATTTAAAAAAAAAAAAAAACTCCTCTATTCAATTCTAAACCACTTTTATTAAACTTAACCCCATATTATTACGAGAACCGTCTCTTATTTGTAAGTAAATTTATATTACATGACATAATTATTTTAATAAATAATTTTTTAATCTAAGAATTTCATGATTTTCATACAGATATTTTGGATAGAATATATACCTCTATCCATAGATATTTTTTTTCTTGAGATCCAAAGAGATAAAGAACACTTTATTTCTTCAACACACTTTCTTCCTCCAATCTAACCTTATTTCTATAAGGATAAGATTTCTCTTCCTTAAACCCTTTACAGGTAGGGTTGCTGTTGATGATCAATCATGTACTATGCACGTAATGGTCGATCTTGTAAATCACTTGATCCAATGAAACGTGTTTAGATGTAATGGAGAGATGCGTGAGAGGAGAAATAAGAAAACTCAATCACTCATATGTACATGTGACAAAAGATGAAGTCTTGTGTTTCTAAATGATCTTGATTCATTCTTCTTCGAATAGTTTGTTTGATCTTTCATAGAGTAATTTTAGCAAAGTTTTCATGTTTGTCTCAAGCTAGTCAATGTTCAAAATGACCTAAATGAAAAGAGAAGCTTTTTATTTATAGATTTTAGAAGTAAACTTCAACCGTTGGATTATTTTAAGATGAATGGCTGAGATCTAGCATTATTGACAACCGTTGGATGGCCTTAAATAATCCAATGGCTAAGATTTCCTCCTTCTCTTCATATGGACCTTAGGCTTAGGTTATGGGCTCTAGATAAGCTCAATGGTTTATAATAAAAGAATGTAAACTCATTAATAATACAGTAGACTTATAACTCTTATTTAAGTTCGAATAGCTCTTTTGAGGATGAATAAAGTCTAAGTAGGCTTAGAAAAACCTCTTTTGAGCCCATTTTTTGCACACAAGTTAATCAAGTAAAGCTAAGAGTGAAATAACTAGTCTAACAATCCCTGTTTCAAGCCTGCCAAGTCGTATCTCCTTGAAACATCCTTGTTTTGGTCTATTTTCTTAGGCCCTGTCATCAACCCATTAAACTAATCCATGGCATTAAATTAGACTAAAAACCTAATTACCGAAATGACCATCTATACTTTGACCCTTGTCTAAAAGCTTCTTTGGCAAAGCTTAGGGGTTTTAGGCATTTCATCGAATTAGCTTCTTCAAATTTGTAGTGTAAGTGTATCAAATAATTATTGCTGCTTGACTATGTCGATGAAAGTAATACTTCTTATATTGTCGATAAGTTGGAGTCGAATAAATTGACATGTGTATTGACACTATGAAGTCCGTTTCCCCATGTGCTCTATATTACATGTTGCAATAATTCACTGCTCCCAAGATACTCATTTGTATCCATAATTTTACTCCTTTCTACATTCTTCTTCTTCCATAAGTGTTCATTAATGAGACCACCAAAATATTTGTCCAAGTCTCCAGCTGCGAGAGTACTTTCATATATATATAACAGTAAACAGGACAGTATTGTAATGAAGCGGAGTCGAGTATTCAGTTACGTATAAAAGGGAGGAACATACATTTTCATAAAACATAAAGGCCATAAATTATGAAAAGTCACAGCACTTAATTAACGGTTACCACTCTTCATACCAAAAATCACTTATATTGAGCTATGATTTGAAAAATCACAATAGTTAACTAAGAGGTTATAACTCTTTGTATCAAAAGCCACTTATATTGGGCTTATTCTCTAACATTATTAGTCTCCTCACTACCTTTTAGTAAACTTTACCAATAATATTAAAATAACTGTATGGTGAAAAACACAATAATTCTCGCCCATCATCCTCTCACTTACCATTTATGAAACCAAATCCAACGATCTAAAACCGCTTTTATTTTTTATTGAACCATCATGCCGATACTCGCAATTATTTTAGTCTACTAGCTCCAACTATTAGTGTCATTCTGCACAAGAATTACAATCCCAACTTTCCTCTCTCCTTTGTGATATTTCTAAATAACAGAAAATTTCATGGAACTTTACAAGTTTAAGCATATTGGCACTCCCTAAATGTTGGTTATGCATGTGTCAAGTGGCATTCAATTCAAACTATAAGTTATGCCTAAGATCTTTTGCTTTGGATTTTAATTATTCACCCCTCATCCTATCCACCAAACATTGTCATACCCTAAAAAAGAAAGAGATTGTAGTGCAATATTTAAATTGATCAAATTAACCTCCCTTTAAAAAAATTAGTTGATGATATCTTTTCTTTAAGACGTTTTATTTATTCTTCCTCTCCACCTGCTTAAGAAAATACTACTATATAGAGAAGTTAAAATAATAATACAACTCAAGTTATTTCAATAAATTGTTTCATATTTTATTTTGACGGTTTAATAATGAATTCTCTTTTTATTTTTAAGCATGCGGGTGCACATTTAGTAGTATAAACAAAGCCTTTTTGTTAGAAGAATATTCGACAACCCTCTTGGCGGGAGAAAACAAATATCATAATTGTAAATTCATTTCCAAATTATTATCAAACATAAATAGTCTTTAAACTTTCAAATTGACTTTTGAAAATATCCGTATATCTCAAACTACTACTAAATCTCCAAAATTATAGTTTAAAAGATCTTAATTCATTAACAATATTGAGGTTCTAGCACCAATTTGGAAAATATATGTATGTATATTCTCATTACGGAAGGCACGAGCATGTTTTTTAATATTTAATAAATCTGTTTATGTCTAATCAGTAAGAGACATATTTATAGTTGACCCATTTTCTTTTCTTTTTCTTTGTACTATTTCACTAAACCGCTTCTGGCATTTCCATCATGGTTATTACTAAGCAGACCTAACTCTATTGGATCCATGAAATTTAATGGTATGGTATTGTACTCTTGACTGATCCCATCTACGATCTACCCATACTAATCCAAGCCACAATAAATTCATGCGAAAATTTTATTATATTAAGGTGGGTAGATCAATGTTGATGTTTTTAGTATCCCTAGTTTAATATTTCCTAAGAACATCCACTATATACATATCTTATTATCTACTCACTATCTATCCACTTTTCTTAATCAATGTTTACCGAGACACTCGTGTAGTTATATTTTTTCCCAACCGTCACTCTCTCAAGGAGCCAGAAACCAAGGAAACATCAACTCTAATGTTACGGTCATCGCATAATAGGTCCAATTCTTTATTTTATCGTTAATATAATATATTTGAATTTGAATTATTAAAAATATAATTAAATCGATAATTTGAATCTAATAAATATTATATCAATAGTAATATAAAAGACTAAACCAGCTCTCTAAAAAATATAGATAGACTGTAAAATAATCCAATAAACAAATAATATTTTTATTTTATTGTTTACACTTTCAATCACCAGTGCCACCTTAAATATTTAAAGGATATATTGTCACTTCGGAAGTTGGAAAGGATGCCAAGCTTGTTTATTTATTACATAAATTTACTATGTTCCATTTAGGTGAAGGAAAAAGGGAAGATTTGATCGAATAATTAGGGCAAACTATCGTAACATCCAAAATATCGACATTAGCGATGTCTGGATCTTTTAAATACCATATACACCCATCAAAAGCGTCAGCACCACGAAAACTTTTCTCCATGATACCAAGTCAATATATTCTACGAATATAAACACGCCATTATTTTATAAAATACTTGATTTAACTCCTTTTGATTGATGAAATAGCAATAATGTAAAACATCCCCAGACTAAAGACTAAACGATGAATTGATCTGTAAAGGTTACTATAATTGTATAATTATGTAAACAACCAATATTTTTTATATTAATATTTTGCAAAGGACGTAAATGGGGGTTTCTAAAAATATAAAAATAAATCGTAGTGTTACAAAAATTAACAATGTGTACTTTCTAACAAATCTTTTGCTACCAATTTTTTCACTTTCTGGTGGTGTCAGGATATTTTCTAATTATATTACCTAAAAATAAAAGGAAAAAAAAAAAAAAAGAAAGAACATGCTTTTTGAGAATTATTTTTAAAAGTACCACCCCTACCCATAAAAATGGGTTACTTTAAGATCATTCAAGGGGAACACTGGATGCCGGTCAACTTCAGATAAGATTGCACAAGCAACACCGATACACATATATTAATGAATATTGTGATACAAGTTCACAACAGTTAAGGTAAATACCACATTCCAATGTACATTTAACCTTAAACTGACCACTTATGGCAAACCGAATCCAGCAAAAAATCAATCAGTCCTGCCACAAGAGGAGCTAAACCTACACCCAAATTTAAGCAGTCCAAATTTCCCAGGATGCCAGCTCTATTACCCCAGCTCTACCTAACCTTGCGCTGTTAGCAGGAAAACCTTTAGTCTCAGTCTCATAATTTCATCAAAACTATCATATAACTTATTCAACCAAGACGAAACCAAAAACAAAGGTGTCAGCCGGCTGCAACCGCATCCGTCCTGCCTTTCGAGTCCAGTAGCCGATGTAGCTTGGCACCAGAGTTTGCATTCCTGTCGTACCTCTCCTCGGCTTCTTCATTGCTTCTATTAATGGAGGCTGAATTATTTACCCTTGCAAGCAGGTTTTCTGTGTTGTCAGGCATGGCCCTGTTTCCTTCCAATTTAACTAGCGCGCTGTCCTTTTGTCCAGTTTGAACATTTTCAAGTCTTTCCTGCACATTGAAATCCTTATGTTATCCGCCATTGATTCGAAAGTACAAATATTGAGAAGAAATTGACACTAACAAGAGAGGGAATAGAACGCCAACTCCTTTTTGTACAGTTTGATAAAAAGATACAACTAAAGTTGTGACCTCACATAGAACCTCTTTCCACATATAACTTACGCATACGGTCAACTTTACTCGAAAGCAATCTCAAGAAGCAGCAAAAAGCTTACTGTCAACAATGCATTTTCTTGTCTCAAATTCTCTGAATTCTCAGTTAATCGACTAATTTCAGATTTAAGTGCCAGGTTCTCTGCAGTCAGTGATTCGACCTTTTTGGCAAGTTCCTCGGTTTCAGCCTGCATAATAGAACACAAAAAGCAGCTCCCAGAGTGAGACATTCTGTCGACAGCCAAAAGCTTTTAAGTGCCCTACTAATGAAAAGGATTGCAAGAGACACTGATGCACCATTTATTACTACTACTTCATACCTGCTTCCTCAATCTAGATCTTCTAGCAGACTCTCGGTTAGATTGTTTCCTCCTCTCCCTCTTCAGTTCTCTCTCATTCTAAACCAACAGGAATTTCTAGTTAGCAGACATTAGCAATATGACAACATACATCAGAAAGACGCCCAAAAGAAATCTACACAAGCCGAAATAAACCACCAAGAATTATCACCTGTATCCATGCTTCAGATGTGACTAAAGCAGCAGTCTGTGGAATACTCGTAGAACTAGCCTTCATGCTAACAGGATTTCGGAGTTCAAGTGCCGTAGTCATGCCTGGGGAAAGTACTGTGGCACCTGGATGTGTAGCAGCTGTACCCAACACCTTATCAGATGCACCAGCTGCCTCCCCATTGAGTTTGGCTTGAGCCTCACCCTTTTCTTCACCTGCAGATGCATTTTCACTATACTTGTGAACCTGTACACATACATGTCTGAAGAAAACCAAATACATATATCCCTACTCATGATGCAAATACATATCTACGCTAAACATATTTCCCACTCTTGAACAACCAAAAACTATAAATGGCTCATAAATATTTATGCACGCAACATGTTAAGCCAGGAGGAGTTTTCAGAGTGAACACTGTTCTCATTGTTTTCCATTTACAGGTCATGCACTCATGTTACATATTTGTCATGATTTACCAATTCACCCAAAATTAGTAAAAGTTTTAGTTTGACGCAGCACGTCAAGAAGGGGATTTATGGGCGAAAGGCCATTCGAAAATTTGTCAAAGATAAATTACTTGAAGGTCAAAGCCATACCAGTAGAAGGCGTTCCTTCACGGCTTCTTTTCCTTCTAGTTTTATCTGCCTGGCACAGAAGTGCAGACTTAAGACTGACATAAATTGAGAACACTAACAGAAATCCGAGACCTTTAATTTTATACGTCAAATGAATTATTAAAGGAAGTGTCCTCACCCCAGATGTGTTTCCATCACTCGACCCTTCGGTCTCTGAACTGCTGTACAGTATGTACAAGTCAGTTAGCTATTAAGGGAGCTTCACTAGATTATTTAAATTGACATGCATTGAAATATGAGCAGTTTCCTTCATCATATAACTTATTTAGCAGAAAAAACTAGGTCAACTACCTTTGCGATTGCGCATGATCAGCACCACCATCAGCGCTATCCACATTTTCATTGCCTATCGACATTGTGAGGCCATCAACACTTTTCAGTTTTTTCATCAAACCGCGATCACTTCCTGATGACTTTGTGGGTGTTTCTATACTCACTGTAGTTGCAGCCTGGGGGCAACAGTAAATAATTACAACCATAAATCATGATTCTCTTGGATGAGAGATCAGAAGAAAGAAGCAGCAATGACTTAAACTTACAACAGGTGATGTCAGAAATCCAAGGGAAGGTGGATGTGAGCCCTGCAAAAACAATGGGTGGACAGGTCAATGCAACTTGTGACACAAATGCAACACTGAATTCTGTTAGAAACCAACCAAGGGTAAGTAAATGCTGAGGCAAAAATGGAACGAAGGAAGGGATATGAGGGCATGATAAGGCAGAAGCACCCACAAGAAAGGGAAAAAATATCATAAAATTGCAAGATAATTGTTGTTAGCCTGGAAATAAAAAATTGTAAACGTTCCTGCTAGTTGACAAATCCATGAGAAGAGTGCAAAGAATAATGAGGAAACAATGCAAGAACAAACTTACTAGAGGAACTGCCGGGTGTCCATAAACACCTCCATGCGAGTATATTGCTGCATAAGGCGCCCCATATGGTGGTATCATGGGCTAACCAATTGAACAAATCAATTCTCCCCAGTCAGGATTCGAACAAATTTCATGCCATGTATTTTGTCACAAATCAGAGAAGCAACTTTAAGCCACTGAAAATGCTTTGAGAAGTACCTGGGCAGGCCCCCAAATGTATGGGCTTGGAGCATGGCCAGATGAGATGGCAGAGTTGTAATATGGTGGAACAACTCTCGGTCCGTAGTATGCCTGATCAATTAGGTATCATCAAAAATGATAGATCACTCAATCACTATAAGGAAATCTACGTTTGTTATCCACAGATTTAGATAACGTATGCATGCCTAGAGTACCTGCAGAGTTGCCCAATCATGATACACATGAACATTGTTTGGTTCCTGTTGAAATAGGAAAAGAAGTTCAGGTGTAAAGAGGTTATTCATTAGAAAATATGCATGCATTAAGCTGCATGATATGTCAAAGAGAAAGGAAAATGGGTACAATGCTGTAGCTTTTCCATTGAACCTAGCATCACATTATTTTACATGAACATTTCTCTTTTCTGCTTACCGGAGTTGCAGGTGGAGATGTTTTCTCAGTCTTAGAAGACTTTGTCTCTTCATTGTTACCCATGATTGAGCACCGAATGATGCTTTCAAACAGTACTCTAAGTATGTATAGAAATGCTTTGTTGCAGTCAGGAATGAAATTCTAGCTGTAGCAACACATGACAAGATTTTGTTAGCAACGAAAGCAGTGAAACCTGAAAAACTAGCAGCCTATCAAGCATAGCAAGCATGATCAAGCAAGGCAACCCATGATTGGCATCAAAGTACATTAACTCTGAACAATAGATACAGATCAATGAATATATGGACTATAAACAACAATCCAAAGAGTAAACATAAAAACGCAGATCATGACTGATAATACAGACAGAATCACTGGGTACGAAAACAACTACAGGTGGGATAGACATTTTGTACTCCCAAAATGATCAGAGAACATGCATTTGACACAAAGACTAGAGAGCAGTTCATTTTAGGTGCAAGCCACCTTTCAAGCTGAGGATTGATCCTCCAAGCTAGTTTAAGTTAAGGATAATTAAACATTTCATAGTATTGTAAAATCTTTTACACCTTTTTTTCTCTTTTCACGTTTGCCTGTATAACAGGTAAAAGATATTATACATGTAAGTATACAACTAACCAAATTCCATAGACAACTATATCTGCAATTAAAACTACACCGCTAGCAAAAAATTATCACTAAATAAGCTGAACAAAATGAAAAAAGACAGAGGAAAGATCTGGATCAGAATCACAAAATAACAATATAAACTCAACTTGATTTATAGCTTCAAGGTCCTTTAGTGTTTTGCAATTCAGTAAAAATCACAAGTGTCTGGCTTCATTGCTGAAAAATCTGTCTAGTCGGGGACATAGGTTGCTATATACAAGGCCTTGTGTCTTGACACTACAGTACGATTATCCACGAAGAACTTATTTGCCAGGTATGCAGGCTTGTATCCTGGAAAGACTCTACCTTTTCGATTCTTTTAGAGAAGATCTGTGAGCTATATACCAATGACAAGTTTCAATTATTAAATCATCTGTTATAGGAGAAAATTTTATGGAAGAAAAAAGAACCATGATAAAAATATGATGAAGAAAAGAAGAATATCCATGAAACAACACAGAGATTTGAGTGTTCAATTCATGGAGAATCAGAACCGATATTCTAGGATCAAAACTAGAATTCTCGGAGAAGTCAGAATGCGAGATTCTAAATAGCCAACAAGAACTCAATAGTAATCCTAGAAGTTTATGTCTATCACACTCTTGATTGAGTTCATGTCGGCTGGAATTTCAGGTCTTGGTTTAACAGAAGTACGATTAGACAAAACAACCCTGCAGATAGCTAAAAGTAAAGCTATGCATCACATGCTCAGATCATCTTTTTTAAAACTTCTCCTTTCCTAAAATATTGCTATACTGTGCACATTCATGACCCCTCTTAACTTGAAATACATGATAATTATTAAAAAAAAAAAAAAAGAGTCAAATAACTAAAATTTGATTCCATTTATATTCTTTTCTCCCTAGAGCATCTTCAACACATAATAATCCAATGAAAATACACACAGGGCATCATGTAAGAGAGATGAAGCACTGTACATTCCAAGCATTAACATAAAGTCAAACGAATTAAACCAAAAAAATAAAAGAAAAAAGAAAAGAAAAAAAAAATCTTCCTCATGTTTTGCTCTTAAATATCTTCTTTAGTATAGCAGAAAATAAGCAAAACAAGTTCAAACCATACAAATCAATCCCATGACTGGAACAAAAAAACAGTAAGACCTGTTACCAGATCTAAAGCACCCATAATCGTATAATTCTACACAAAAAAAAAAAAAAAAAAAAACCAATTTTCTAACTTGTTTTTTTTTTAAATAAAAGCTGTTTCAATTTACATGCAACACTTTATATTTAAAAAAAGAAGGATTACATGAAAATCATAATTGCATTTGCTATTTTATTCTCACGAAAACACTGTAAAGAACTTGAGAAAAACACAGCATTTAGGAGAAATTATAGCTATATGACCTGAAAGTCTGAATTTTGATCAGTACCCAGATTTTCCCATCAACCAAACAAATAAAAGTTTGTATCTTTACACGAAGCTAAATCAAATTCTCAAATTTTCACTCACTCACCTCCAAATTCTATATACAAGAAGCCTCCTTTCCTTCTCCAGCACACAAAGAAAAAGTAAAAAGAAAAAAAGAAACCCAGTACTCAAAAGCTCGAATTCATGAAATTAAAACAGAAGAAGAAAAGAAAAGAAATTCTCATTGAGTGAACTCCCGAAAACCAAACTCTATGTTTCTGTGTCTATGCGGAAAGTAGAAAGACAATAGGATTCTTGTTACAGAGGAGAAAGAAGAAGAAGAAGAAGGAGAAAGAGAGGGAGGAGGAGGAGGAAGCAGCGAGCGTTAAAGCATAGTCCACGTCACCAGACACGTGTCGTATAGAGTTGAAAATGTACGAATACAGCGTATATACGAAAGCTAAGGTGGTTGTTGAGCTGGCCCTTCCAGTTCAAGGATTCAATGTGGCCGTTCGTTTATTTAAAACATCATCATCACCATACACGTGTGTCCTCTCACTCTATCTACCAACCCATTCCACCCGTCATGTGGCTTACGTGGTGATCTGTCTTGTACTTCTAAATTTTTCTAAAATAAGGAAAAATAAAATAGAAGGGTATCATTGAAATTAGTGAATAGTAGTAGGTTTAAATTATTGGTAAAATTATAAACAAACCTCTAAATTTTGATTTATCCTTAAAACTTTAAATGTTGTAAATTAGAATTTCATAAATCAAGAGTATTAAGAATATTTATTTTTAGTTAAAAAAATCACGCTACAATATAACTTTAGAAGTATTATTGATAAATTTAAGAATATTTTCATATCAAAATTAAAGTTTAAATTAGAGGCCTGTTTTCAATCTATGAATTTATTTGTACACTTATTAAAGTTTAAGAAATGATATGTTATATTTAAAAGTTTAAGAGATTAATTCATACATAATTCAAAGATTTTTACGATCATTTGTATTTTTCCTAAATAATTTGAACTTTCTATTTTCTATAAAAAGAAAGAAGAGAATTACATTAGATGGTAGCAATGTTTAAGGATAAGTTTAAATAAGATATCACTATTTTAGAAAAAGGTTAAAATAAGGGATTATCTTTATAATACCATTAACTTCATCTAACATGGCCATTAAGTAATAGATGGCACTCACGTGACACATATATAGCGCTTATATGTGTATTTAAATAATAAATAAATGAAAAAACTTATAAAATATAGAAAAAAATAAAAAATTAAGAATATTTTCAAAAATAAAAAAGTATATTAAAAATTAAAATATAAAAAACTAAACATTAAAATTTCAAATTAATATAAATGATAATATAATTAAATTAAAGTAACAAAAAATCTGAAATTAAAAAAAATCTCAGTAAATAAAAAAAAAAAAGCTTATGGTCTATTTTGTTTCAAAAGAAATGGGAAATTTTTCTAAAAGGGTTTAATTTTTACGGGTAAGTTAAAATAGAGAATTAATATTTAAAAAAAAAAGTTAAAATAAGGAATCATTATAACACAATTAGCTTCATCTAGCGTAGCCATTAAATGATATATGGTACTCACACAGCACATGTATATTACATGTGTATTTAAATAATAAATGAATAGAAAAAACTCAAAAAAATATTTTAAAAAGTATTAAAAATTAAGAAAATTTTGGAAAAAAAAAGAAAATTAAAAAAAATAAAAAACTAAATATTATAATTTAAGCATAATATAAATAGTAATATAATTAAATTAAATTGATAAAAAATCTAACATTTTAAAAAGGAAAAAGTTCATAAATTATATTTTTTAAATTTGAATTTTTTATTATGGACCTTTTTCCTTTTTTTTAATTTTATATTTTTTACCAATTTGATTTAATTATATTACTATTTATATTAGACTTAAATCATAATATTTAATTTTTTTATTTCTCTAGTTTTTTATAATTTTTAATTTACTATTTTTATTTTTGAAATTTTTCTTAATTTTTTGTACTTTTTCATTTTTTTTAAGTTTTATTCATTTATTTATTATTTAAATACACATATAAACATTACACATACACCACGCGTGTGCCACATGAGCGCCACATGAGAACTATATGTTTCTTAGTAACAATGTCAAACGAAGCTAACCATAACTACAATCCCTTATTTTAACTTATCATTGAAACACAAATTTCTTATTTATATTTATTTTCAAATATTAATATTTCTGAAGTAATTCACCCAAAAAGAAAGTTATATAAACACAACCACTGTTATGTGTTGAGATTTTTTTTTTTTTTTTTTTAATAACTAGCCTACGTTTTTTTTTTTTTTTTCTTTTTTACCAACAAACATACACTGTGTTTTATAGTTATATGTCCGTGCTGGTAAAGGAATATGTATCAAATTATGATTGATCAATATGAATAATTTAATAAAATAATACTATTAAATATATTTTTATATGACAAAAAAAGATATAATTTTTTTTTAAAAAAAAAAGGTATTGAAACCTAGAATGGCTATTCCAAGACCAAAAAAGACCACTAAGTACTTAAAAAAATCTAGTGAGTCGCCACTGACCAACATAAAAGAAGGGTCATACGACTTATTCCTCGTCTCAGGTGGTAGGTCAATCTCCTGTTATGGTAAGGGTTCATCTTTTCGAACCCCTTTTTCTTTTTCTTTTATTGTATGCAAATTTTTTTATCTTTTTCTTAAATTATTTGTTAATATATATTTAATAATATTATTTTATTTGAACAATCATTAAGAATCATTCGGATGCTAACACGTGTTCTTGACTAACATTAACATATAATTAAAAAATGTTGGCTACGAGTTTCTAAAGTTCTAAAATGTAGGTTACTATCTTTTGTGATTTTTTAAACAAAAATAAAAGAAACTAATAAACTACCTAAGCTTTGGGAGGTCGAGAGCTCATTGTAAGAGGAACCAATATCGAGCTTTCAAGGTTTCGAAATCCATCCTAGATTCATGGTTTTAGTTTTGGTTTTGGTTTCAATTTATGTCGATGAACTAATACTTAGCAATTCCATGACATTAAAAATTCTTGGCTTAAAATTTCGGAGAATCACTCGAATCGTAAGGGTTAACTTTTTTCAATAAAATAAGAACCAAGATTAAGCGACCTTTAGTTTGCTACAATTGATCAATGCTCAATTCATCTAAAATATTTAAAAAAAAAAAAAAGAAAAGCCATCAATATTATCAATAACAACTATACATGATTTGTTTATATACATATCCAAATAAGTCATGCACAAAGAGTGCTTAACTTAAATCTCTTCAAAGGATTTCAATCCTAGTGCTTGATCAGTAGTAATGCCTAAGTGGTTTTAATAGGGTTAAGCTAATATAGTCCATTATAGCAATCTAAGATTCAACTATGAACTATTGAAGCTTCTAATTTTTCACCTATAGTATTTTCTTAGTGAAAAATGATTTTCATACCACCACCACCACCACCACCACCACCCCCCCCCCAAGCAATTCTTAAACAGAATCATATCAATCTTACGAAGTTACAATACTAATGCTTTATATCAATAAGTAGGTGTAAATAGATAAACAAAAGGTAAGGTATGCAACTCCTATCCAACTATGTAGATACTAATTCTCAAATTTTGGAACCGAAACCTACTGTTAACATTAAAAAACTATCCCAAAATCTATACTCTGTAAAACTTACAAAGTATAAAATACTTTATAAAAATCAATTAAATTTTTTACTACTTTATTGTAATATAACACTTTTTAGGTAAGTTTTGCAACAACTTGCAATTTTTCCACATATTACTAATTTGTACATTAATCAACTTGTTAATCTTTAACAATTCAATCACATATCTCTCCTAAACACGTGTATTATAGACTTGGTCATACAACTTTAAATAATTTATCACAAAATGCTATCACAAAATTATAATCTATTATAAAGTTTAGGTTCACTTGTTAAAACAAAAAACAACACCAAATCCATTCAAGTATTTTTACTAATATAAAGACATCGTATGAAAACCATAATACAACAAAATAAACATAACTTTATACAATTTTGACTTAAACACAATTATTATTCTTTAATCAACATCCACAACGTCTTTGCACTGATGTAACTTATCTCTTCGCTTGAGTCAATATCCATAACATCTTTACCAATGAAACTCGTTTCTATAAAAGGAAAATATTGAAATAAGAAAATAAATGATAAAATCGATACCCGTAGCATATTTACCAATGAAACTTGTTTCTATAAAGGAAGGAAAATACTGAATTATAAAAATAACTGATTATTTCCAAAATGACTCATCTAAGATATTTCAAGTATTGTCATGGTAAGAAAAATGATAGTCCAGGAGCCTATTACAAAGTAAAAAGCTCGGATCGTGTTATTAATAATCGTATAAGAAAAACAATAACTATAAGCTAATTTGAAGTTATAAGAAAACTTGAGAAAAATTAATTATGTTCCTACTAAGTATCATCGAGGATAACATATAGCTAGCATTACAATTTTAAATTGATTCCATATCCAATACTTCAACAGAATTCAACTAAACCTACGTAAGTACTTAGATAATTTTTTTATTTCATTAGAAAGAGGAAAACAGTTTTTCTCACGGTGATTTATATCGAACAAATTTGATATTAACGTACTTGAAAATGAAGTAATTTAATTCAACAACCAAGGTTGAGTAAGTAACCTTATCATACTCTATTTCATAAAATACTTTACTTGATTAGGTAAATTTTAAGTGAATATTGATAGCCTACAAGTAGGTTCCACATACAAATTTTTAAAAACTTACTCCTATGGGTTAAGTCAAGGGTATAGTGTCCCCAATCAAATACCTACCCCGGAACTTATACACTAAGGTACATACTGTACAAGTTGCATAGTACTTTGTACCCACTTTATAAAAATTATTAAATAATAATACTGAATGGAAATATTTTGAAATTTTATTTGTTTTGTTGCATCGTATTTATGTTTTTCATTGAATGTTATATTTATAAACTTACTGTAATAAATCCATTGTTCTATATTTTAAATAAGTGAGCAGATTTTCTCATAGTTTATAAAGTCTAGATAGGTGGACGATGTGTTTTCTTCATGAATAAGTTATTTCTTTTGTTGTATAATGTTACCTTTTTTTAAGATGTTGTATAAGGTAGTTTTTGTAGTGTTACTTTTTTTTAACTCATGAAGGGTATTCTTTCATGTAAACTGGTTAAACAGGATGTTATGAAGGCATTAGTGTACTTAAGTTTTTGATAAATTTATGTTAGAAGTTTAATATTATAAAATGGAATAGAAAAATTTACAAGTTTCAAAAAGTACCCTATACTTGTAGGTTCTATATGGTAAAAGTTCTATGGTGATTCTCGAGAGTACATATGGTAAGTACTGATTCCAAAATTTGGTACTAGGTGAAATACAAATAAAGCATCACAACATATCCATCATATACTCGTTTACCTCTACTAACAACAAATAATAATGGATTTTCAGAATCTTAGAAAGAAGAGATGGATCTCCACCTAATATTAATGAAATATAGGGGGGGGGAATGAGTTAAGATTACATTAGAATCAAGAAAAATTAAGCTAGGACAAAAAGAAAATGAAATGCAACATAGGGAGCGACAATCGAGAGATTATGGTTAATAATAGTATTCTTGGAAGAAAATGAGAGACAATAAAAGTATGAATGATCTACTTTATGATTTACACTTTCTATAAACGAGAAATGGGATGGCCTTAAATCAAGTGAAAAATATTATAATTTTCTATGCAAAATACTATTGATTAAGCAATTTTGAAAGGGATACTAAATTTCAAGATAAATATTGGGTTTGGAAATGTTATATTAGACATTATAGAAGCACATTTCGAGAAATTGGAATTAAATCATATCTCGTGACCAAGTATCTATCCTAAACGCACCCAATCATACAAGGTAAACCAAGTTTCAATTGCAAACAAGATTAATCACTCATTCCTAATGATAAGTTCAAAGGAAGGAAATGGTAATGGCATTGTCCATGGGCTATGCTTGTTGCAATCACAAATGATAAATATTATTTAATGTTTTTCATTAAAAATGAACAAGTCATTTTCTCTCTTTTACAACTCATATTTTTTTTTATATTTAACTACCATGACATGTTAATGATTATGACTTTTGCCTCCAGTCATTAGCTTTCACTAAAAGCTATCTACAATTGCAACATCTTTAGATTCTTTAATGTTATCTATTATAATATTAAGACATTCACTATAGTAGAAATATTAAAAAAATAAAAGGTTAAATTATAGAACCTTTACTTATATTAAAATATAAGGTAATTGCAAGTAGCATCACCTTAATAACAATGTTAAAGATTTATAATTTAGGTTTCATTTTCTATTGTTTTACTTAAATAAGAATCAAGGCAATTTAATACAAGGCAATAAACACTCTTACTATACTTAGAAACCTAAAGGTTGAAAGAAAGAAAATGAAAAAAAAAGCACTAAGTTTACTTTGATTACTAACAAAAGTTTGAAGAAGAAAGGATAAGAAAAAAATAATAATTATGGAGCATACAACTTGAGATAAAGAGAAAAGATAAGTCTATAGATTCAAAGTGATATAGAATTTACATAATTTGGTAGGTTAGTCCAAAGGGCTGCCTATTGGGTGTACAAGCACTAAATTCTTCTAAACATATTGTTAAGATTGTCAATGTATACATATTTGCATATGATTTGCAATAAGAAACATTGTTTGTTATGGAAAATATTTCCCATGATTTTATTACATTCTAAAACAAAGGAAGCAATATAAATACATACTATTGTAATATGTAAAAAAAAATCAATCAAAATCACAAATATTTTTTCCTTAAAATACAACTATATTTTGCTATTGCATTCTGTATTTGACGTTCATACTCTTGATTTTTTGTTTTCAATCATTTTCCATTTGATTACTTAATTTTATTGACATTTAAATCCATTTCACTTACTACATTATTGTAAATTTCTATATTGAAATTCTACAGTGCAATAAGTGGTATTAAAGCCATTTTTTGTTACCATTATAGCTATAATTGAATCAAAATTTGAGAAGATGATGTAACTTTTTTGTTAAGTTTTAAATGAACATCTTAAAGGATATAAACGATGGTGAAAACAGTTTTTTGATGTAATGCAAAAATAAGAAGAAATTGTTAAGAGATTAAAGGTACTAAGTGTAGGAGAAATTGCAACATTAAGAATCTCAAGTAAGTATGCAGAAATTACAATCAGTGACTTAAGAACCACTAATGGCACAAATGACCTATGTGACTCTAAATTCACTTAGAATCATCAAAAACATCAACCACAACTCATATACACACTACCCGTGGAACAACTAACATCCTAACATCTTACAACATAACCTGACACCAACCTAAAACCTTATACTATATATCTAACCGACACTAATCACCATACCTTGTTGCCTACACCATCAATCAAAATAGATCTACACAAAAACAAACTTAGCTAAATTAGTGCTAATCCCAATGTCATTTAATATACATGCAACCATTCATGCACTACTATTTACCTACATAACACAACTTAACAAATTGTTAAAACAACGTCCATCATTCATTTAAATGTTAATTATACATCAAAAAGAATAATCCCTAGTGGAAAGAAAATAAATTTTAAAAAAAATAAAGAAATTTAGACCAAGAAGACTAAAACAAAGAGTAATGCAGCAAGCACCCAAGGTATGATGAGATTAGGAAAAGGTAGATTTCAACCACATGGTTGATTTACCTTACTGTTAAATAATTAGAAAGTATGGGTAGCTAGTAAAAACAGCATCTTCTCTCTTTCTCTGAGCTCAACTTTTTCCCCCCAATGACTACCTAAATGTTTGACTCAATATGAAAACTAAGATTTACTTCATCTTGTCATAATTTCATCAAGTTTGATTTACTTAGCTTCAATAGCATAGTTTATAATCCTAAGTCCTCTTATGTTGGAGACCGTTCTCTCATTCAAAGCCTTCAAAGCCAAGAGAGCTAGTTTTAGAAGAATAAATAACCAAAGATGGAATTAAGTATGTGCACAACGGAGACCTTGTTGACCAAATTTTTTTCCCTTTTTATTAGGGCATTTCAACGAATGTCTTTAATGAGTGCTAAAATTTCCAACTTTAGACTAGTTTCGAAAGCATAGAATAACTAATGCAATTTGATGGAAACCGATTTAGACTACAATCAATATTTAGTATTGTTACTTATTGTTTGGGTTTTAAGACTAAATAAGGATCAATGTTTACGACACTCCTCACTCTTATATTATTCGCATCATAAGAAGGGGCCTATGATCAACTAGTTTGATTTTATACACAAAATAGTTAATTTTGTATTTTCCAAATCCTAGAATTGATAAGAATAATTAATGAAGGAAATACACCACTATAAGGGTTTAGTATTTGTTAGGAGATGAATATAACTAAAAATGACACCCTAAATATGAAGGAGCTTGTTATAGGGGCAAAAATGTCTAAAATCATAACATACACCATTAAATTAAAAAGTGTAATAAAGTGGTTATCCTCTAGACAATACTAAAGGATATTCTGTATCCTTTGCACCATTTGATCATGGTTAGGTTTACCTATCGGATGCTTGATTCCCTAGCATCTAGTGGTGCTAAGGAGCATTCTATGGATATAATTCACTATTGCTATCTAAATTGTACTCTTGTTGACGATTGAACATGAGATCTTAAATAGTTTTAACTTAGGTTACTATCCAAATGGGGCTTACAAAATTGAATAGACTTAGCCTAGTCATCAAAATTAGCTCTCAAAGGCCAGTCTTGACTTCATCCATGCTTAGTCCTCTCTCTAATTGAACATGTCAAAGTTCTAAATGCTTTGAAATGCTAAAATGCATGGGGAATGAATCATGGTAACAACTAACTATCAAGAGTTAAAATAATCAAGTATTCTATAAGGCATCATAAGCCATTCATATAACCTATGCTTCATTTTGAATGCAGCCTTCACTCATCTCCATCCTCCATTTGGATTTGGCGATAACTATTCTTCAAATCTACCTTTAAGAACATCCATGCTCCATTAAACTCATCGAGCATGTCATCAAGTCTTGGAATTAGGTAATGGCTCTACTATTTATAGATTTACCCCAACTCTTGTTGTTCTTTGGAATTAACAACAATGGCACTAAACAAGGGCTCATGCTCCTACTTACATAACCCCTCTCTATCAATTCATCCATTTCCCTCTCCAATTCCTTTGCTTCATTAAATTCAGTGTCATGACCCAAGGAGCGGCCTGATCATGGCAAGTTGTTATATGCCATACAAAGATCATAAATTGATTTCCCTTTCAATCAACGATTTTTATATAATATATAAGATTACTACACAACCAATTACCCAAAAGTTATACAGGTAAAGATGATATCGCAACATATATAATATAAGATTCCATACAATAATCTCACTAGGTAAGTAATACAAAACCATAAGTCTTAAAATACTACTAATGAAGCCACAACAACAAAGTGAGTTACTTTACATGGCTACTAAATATCATACTACAAAATATCATAAAAATTATAACTAAAAGTCTCTCTTTCTCTCTCTCTCTCTCTTACACACACACATACATATATATATATTCACACGACTTTCTTCTTTTACACATACACACTTCCTAAAAAGTCCCAAACTAACTTTGGGCATATCTCGACCAAGTATGGTAAATAGGTCCTCTTGTATCAAAATTTTTTTAAGGTGTAAACTAAAAAGCTTAATGAGTCAAATAAGCAAGTTATTCAACATTTAATTGCAAACATATGAATGCATGATCAAATAAAATGCTACACAAATACATACAGTTGACTAGGGTATTATATGCAACTCAGATTTAACTTCTTCCGGAGTCAGAGTTAGAGAATATACGGCACCATTCAGATTTAGCTATCATAAATGAACTTACATAACTACAAAACTCCACGTTTCATATTCCAGGAAAAATAGTCTATTTAATTTTAGTTTTAAAACTAAGTTTTAAGTATGATTATGAGTAGGCCTTCTCGCAGTCTACACTCACCCCTAAATGAAGGCTTCTAGACTTAACTTTAGCTAAGCGATTAATGTCTCCAATGCCTAGTAATCTTACGGGCTACGATAAGGTTATATTATATGTGTACACCATATTAAAACACTTTAATTTCCAATATATAGATATCAACCCTTACATGGCTTCTCGCTACCTCTGCGTAATATGAAGGCCATAATCATTATAATGTAATCTATGTATATGCATAATCTAATTTAATTTAATAAAGTCAATTATACTTAAGTCCAATTATTAATTGATTAACCAATATCACAAACAGCCAAATTTTCTACAGATATTTATCATGTAGCAAACAGTTCATTATAACAATTTAAAGTACTTTCACATGACAACCAATCAATATCAATCATATATAGATCCAGAACCCTACACACATTAATAAATTTATCATAAATATTTACATATGACTATCTACAAGCACAAACAAGTTTAGAATCATTAAAAATACTCATTCAGCCATAATAAAGCTTAAGGATCGTAGTAGTCAGCAAAGAGATCAGTATCCCCGTCGAGATTACTTGATAATTAAGAAATATGAAAAATAATAAGTATCTAAGTGGGATAACTATTATGTGTAAGTATTTATCCAAAAATATACCTAAGTTTTTTATTTATCTTACATAATATCTCGGTTCGAGATTTTTCTTTAATTGCTCGCTATGTGAAAATACGTCTGAAAACAATAAAGATTGACTATAATTTCATAAAAATCAATGTTAAAATGAATTTATTTATTTTTAGCCCAAATATTTTTAATTATCCTTCTAAGCTTTTTTTTATTAACTTTATGACTTAACTAATTTCTAAATTTTTACATTTTTAAAATATTTTTATTTTTAATCCATGCTATAATAATTACTTTATTTCATTATTTTAAGTTTA
Organism: Lumnitzera littorea; assembly: GCA_024138015.1. NCBI lineage: Eukaryota > Viridiplantae > Streptophyta > Magnoliopsida > Myrtales > Combretaceae > Lumnitzera > Lumnitzera littorea. The sequence goes on along the minus strand of JAMXBB010000008.1, from coordinate 45,112,789 downwards.
AATTATTAATTATATTACTTTTTTTTACAATTGTAATTTTATAATTAATTATTATTATTTTTTTAATTTGAGATTTTCATTAGAAAATTAGGAAAGCTAATGTAGCAATTTCCTATTAGTTTACGTGGCAATTTTCTTAATTCTTCTAATTTTTAAATTTTTTCTAATTTACAATATTAATATATACATATATATATTACTATAAATTATTAAATATTGAAAAATAATTCTTATTTCTCCTTTGAAGTTAATATCCAATGTATGTACATATATGTATATATTTATACTTATTAACTTATTTTTAAGAGAATTAAATACTAATATACATATGTATGTAATCTTAGGTATACATATATATATATATATAAATACTTATACTATACTATATGTATATTTATTTAAATCTTAGCAAAATAAAGTAATACATATATATACATGTAGGTGCATCCTTATATGTTTATATATACATACGCTTATGTTTTACTACTTACTTATATATGTGTATTTATACTATTTAATGACATATTCATACATACATATATATTGAAGTGTATATTGTTAGTAGTACATGTATTTAAATGTACTTACATGTACTAAACCATACATGTATTAAACCATATATATATATATATATATATATATATACATGTATATGACTATGTAGATATAACATATATGTACATAAAAGTTAAATATACTTAAATATATACATGTGTAAATACATAAATATAGAAAAAAAGAGTTGTATATACAACCCAATACATATTCATCTAATTTCTCTTACAAGAGGTTAAAATACATATATTTTCTACTATCATATCTCCTAATACATAAGGTGTTAAATTACATATCAACATATATATATATATATATATATACAAACTTATATTATAAAGAAAAATTAAAATAACATACTAGAACTTTAATTACTTGATCATGAAGTCCTTTAAGTTATGGCTTTCTATTTCCTTTTGAAACTAAAAGTAAAATGATGATAGAATATGAAGTAAGTTATAGGAGTTCTAGTGGAATTATAGTTATGAAAAAAAAAAAGAAAAAGAAAAAGAAAGTTAGAAAAGAGAAGAGGGGTTGTGAGTCCAAAATGGGAGGGGAAGACTTGATTTTGTGTTTAAATTGTAAAGAAAAAAAGAAAGAAAATATGGAGTGTTCTAAGGGGACAAGTGACCAGCGGTGGAAGTGAAAAAGAAAAGATAAAGATAAAGAAAAGAAAAGAAAAGAAAAAGGAAAAAATAAAAAAGTAATATGAAAACGACCTAAGTTGACTTTATTTTAACACTTCACATGTGATAATTTTTGTAAGACACATAACAACCATGATTTAGAAAGGGAAAAAGGAGAAAAGAAAATAAAAAGGAAAAGGAAAAGAAGGGGGAAAGAAAAAAGGAAGAAAGAGGGAAAATTTAGAAAATTAATTTTTTTTTTCTTTTTCTTGATATTTTTCCCTATATTTTATATAACATTTAGGATGAACATAATATGATTATAAAAGAAAATATAGGATGTACCATTAATGTAAATTATATAATACATAAACATAGAATATATAGTAAAATTAAATCATAATAGTTAAATTAATATAAAATTAGTATACATATATACATTCATGTGTGAAGTCACAAATAATCATAAGATAATATTTGTAATCTTTTTAGTTTATTTATTTAATTTATTATTTTTTACGTTTATAAATATTTAAGAGGTATCTTTATTTGTTCGTTAGAGATTTTAAGCGATTAGGCATGTTTATTGATAATTTTACCAAATTATGTTTTTATCTCCATTAAAGTTAATTTATATGTTTTATAAGCTTAAACTATTAGTTTTAAGATTTTTATCAGGTTCAGAGTTAATCTCTTGTATTTATGGTTACATAGAGTCTAGGGTTACTATACACAAATAGGGTTTCGATTAGTATATTAGGGTTTTTCTCATTCGTAGTAAATTCATGTTTATGATTTAGTTTAATTTTTAGTTTGTCTGGCTTCGTCGACTTAAGAATTTGTCTAGGGCTTCTAGATCCAATTTATTGTTCAAACTAATAATTTATAGGGTTTATATTCATTCTATGAGCTATGCAGTTTAAGAGGGTCACACTTAGCATTAAGGTCAATTTGGTGCTCATTTCCCCTCAATGGAGGTAAACCCTTGGGCAATTCTTCAAGAAACACTTCATTAAGCTTTTTAAGTAAAAGCTTTAACCCCTTTGATTGTTTCCATATTCTAATAGCCTCCAAAACATGCCACACCATCAATATCAACACGGGTTCCCTTCTCTCGACAACTTCCTGTAGTTTTCCTACCATCATCATCAAAGCCTTCTTAGTTTGTTTTGATAAGGTAATTTGGTTGGTTTTCACCTCCTTCAACTCAATGGCCACAAAGACACTTGCTTTCCTTCCTTTTGGCACATGTAAGTATTTTTAACCATGTAATACACACTTATCAAACAATTATTGTTTTACTATCAATATATGAGTAGCATCCATTAAGACTAGTGGTAGGCAAAAAAACTAATGAAACTAAACCAATCCATAAATCAGATCACATCAAACCAAATATATGGTTTCTTTGTTGGTTTAAAAAATTTTCAAACTGAACTAAACCTTTAACTTATAATTAGTTTAAAAGAATAAACCAAATCAATCCATAAAACTAAATTAAATTGTTTTATAGAATACATAATAATATTTTACTTGCAATTAAAGAATTTCTATTTTATAACATAGCACTTAAAAAAAAATTATTTTGACACTTGTTAAAATGTATATGTATTTAATTTTTAAGGAAAATTGCAAATAACCTCCCTAAACTTTGACTTATGTGCAAATTGACCTCTTAAATTTTAAAAGTATAATTTTTAACCAGTTAAACTTTGATAAATTGTCAATATGAAGGATTTTTTTTTTTTTTAGTTAAAAAAAAAAAGCCACACTATGGTTAAAGTTTAGGAAGTCTTAAATTGCATTTTCATAATTTAAGGGGATATCCAACACATCAAAATCAAAGTTTAAAGGGGTTGTCTCAAACTATAGGAGTTAGTTGTCAATTTATCAAAGTTGAAGAGGTCAAAAACTATACTTTGAAAATTCAGAGAATCAATCCACACCTAAATCAAAGTTTAGGAGAGTTATTTGCATATTCCCCTAATTTTTATTACCATATTTTATAAATTGTGTATATAAATGAACTCAAAATTTATATTATATGTTATTTTTATGAATAAAATTAGCTACTAATAGACCTTTAAAATTCCTTAAGCACATAAATATTGATTTCATCACTCTTTCATATAATATCAACAATCATTATTATTCAATCAATTTTGTACTTTTTATATGAGACTACAAGTAATGTAAATATACTTTCCTAAACTATGAAGTATGATTCTATAAGTAAATCAAACCAAACCAAATTGAAATTTAATGGTTTAGAAAATTTTCTAATCCAAACCATATGATTTGGTTTAGTACTATAAAAAACCAAACTATTTGCATGGTTTTGTTTGGTTTGAAGTAAAAACTAAACTAAATCGATCCCCATCCATATCTAATTAGTACAACATCATAAGTTACCTAGTCTTTAAAATTACCTCGAACTAAATAAATGAGAATACTTACTTGCTTTAGCACACAAATCGTATCTTTATTGCTTAACCAATTAGTCAATATGGTTATGAGTGTGACATGGTAGGTAATATAATTTTCTTCATCATATGAGTTGCCACCTTATTTGCATAACTACAATTGTTTATGATGATTCCACATAATGTATCATTTACCTTTCACCAAGTATGGAAATGTTTCTTCCTTTGTTCCTCTTTAACTATCAACTCTACACTTAATATCCTCCTCAACATCAAAGCCTTTAACTCTTTATCACTAGCATTAATATGCTTCTCTCTAACTTAAAAAACCTCTATCGCCATCACCAGATCTTCATTCTTCTATGGTTACTCCTTTTTATCTTTATTCACTACCTTTAAGACCATTATTGCCCCCTCCACTACCATCACTTATCAATTTGGGCATTGTCATATTATATGGCTATAGTCGAGACACGTGAAGTATATGATATGGTTGCTTCTCCTATCAACTAGTTGTGCCTTAAACACTCTTTTCCACCATTATTCATGGGTGCTTTGTCTCTTTTTTCATCTCTTCTCTCAACTATCCTCACTTTCCCTCCTATCATCTTCTCTAATTTCTTTACTTCCCTCACTTTCCTTTTCACCTTTTATTTTCAGAACAATTTTGAACCACTATCTAGTTGATATAAGCTCCTTTGTCTTTTCCTCTCCACCTTAAAAGCCAATTGGTTCACATCATTTAGAGTTTCATAAGATTGTAGTTCTACCATGCTTGCAATTCCGTACTTTAATTTGGCGATAATTACACAATGGTTGTTCCTTAGGCTCTTCAACCTCATATGCAAATTCTTTGCAAGAAGAGGTATTGCTTGTATACGAGAAAGATTTCGCATGCTTTTATTACAAGCACTATTAATACAACCATTGTACAATATATATATTTAAATCAATTAGAAACTGAAAACATTGTTTTTTGAAAATAAGTTGTACTCAACTGTTACATTCCATATTTGGATGCATACTTGTAGATACCTAATTTTTGCCCTTCTATAAGCTTAATTTTTTATTTTACAAAAAGGGTCCTAATTTTTTATTTTACAAAAAGGGTTCTAATTCAAAAATAAAATAATAATAATAATTAAAATTAAAAAATTAATAAAAGATAAAAATAATAAAAATTGACAAATGATGAAAATAAAAAAATGATGAAAAAAATGAGAAAAAGAAAAATTAAAAAGATTTTTTAAATTTTTTTTAGGAAGTAAATTATTTTAGGGATAAATAGTTTTAGTTTTAGCTTAGTCCGAATAATTATTTTAGAGAGTCATGTGTTTTAAATATAATTCAATTGTACTAAAAATTAAGACACAAACCAACGACTTAACGAATAAGCATTAAAGCATTGAATTGGATTTAGTTTGAAATCATGGGTTTAAGTCTTGCTAGACACTCATGTGTTTTTTATCTCTATCTTCTTATTCTTATTTTTTGCAAAAGGCAAGTTTAGTGTGCAAGATTCATATTTAATCGAATTTTTTAATCAAATCCGATTAAATCTAAAACATTACAAAAGTTTTGAATCTAGTTGGATTTTTATTAAATTAGATTTGAATTGATATAAATTATTCGAGTCTAATTTAATTTTTATCAAATTAGATTCAAATCAATATAAGAGATTCGATTTGATATGATTTGGAGTTTTATAAATACAAATCGGGGAATTTTTTTAGGAGGACACCTTCAAGCACATTAATCTAATTCCACACAAATAAACACGCTAAACCCTAACACCCATAACCCCCTTGCCACATTCGCTGACCAACACCTACACCACATACACCCACACATATCGATCACGCAACCCTCCCTCTCTTGCCATTGACACACCAATCCACTTTCCTTAATGAACAAACAACAACCAATGACTCCAAAACAGCCCATACCCCTGATTCACAAACCATTCACACAACACCTTAAGACTGATCATCAACACGCCACAGCAGCCAACAACAACGTCCGATCAGCACGTCACCATATTATACCTGAACAGCAACACACCATAATCCCCCAAACGTAGCAACTCCAGTCGAAAAACATTGAAGCTTCAGTCCACAATCAGCTAACTCCCAACATCCGCAATAGGCAACACATTCGTACGACAGCAATCCACGATGCCATTGCACGTCCTCTTCACGTAGCTGCAATACACTCACGGCCCACAACGATGCGACCATCATCCTTGCCCCTGTCAAATATCACACGAATAGCAAGCTTCAACTCCACTGTCAACTCGCCAAGATACTAACTAACATAGATAGCTACAATAGCCGTTGTCTTCTTCATCTACAATCACTGACGCATGCTCGCCCAGCTGACCACAACCACGCACACTACATCCTCAACCCGAAGTTCCATCATGGCCTTTTCATCTTCACAACAAGGATCAACTTGCTCTGTCCATCATCTATCAAACACACCGAACAAACTACAATAGTGTCTTTGATCACCCATGCCGATGACCACTTAGGCTGTTCAATACTGAATAGCAAGCAGTTACTGTGGCGAACAACGAGCTCAAGTTCGACCATTATTGTTCTCTTTCAATTTTTTTTTTTGTTTATTATACTATATTACATCATATTGTTATTTTATTATAACTTTAAGTGATTTAGTATAGTTTATATATAATAGTTTAGGATACTTCTTTAGCATTAGTTCTCTAATATTATGTAGATTAGATAATAATTTAAGTGGATGGTTATTTAATAGTAGTTATATGGATATAAATATATATATTAGTTTAGGGATCATTAAGATTAGTTTTTTATTATATATATACATTATTATATTTTATTAGTTAACATAATATATAATATGTGTATCTGTTAGTTTAGAAGTCTTAGTATTAGTTCTTATATAAGTGTATTATATAGAATTATTTTGTCTCGTTAGATAGCTATATATATTAGTCTAGGGATTTTTTTTGGAAATAAAAATAATAAAGACCCTGTTTTAAAAAATAGGACTCATAGAGAGTTTTCATAAAATAAAAGACTTAGTGAATTAGGACTCTTTAGTTTTCTTTTGAATAAATTAAATTAATTAAAACGTAAATCCGATCGGTTTTCAAAATTAAAATCAATCAATATATTAAAGTTTTATAATAAAAAAAAACTACGATCATTTGATCTTGGCTAGCGGGTACGTAGGCACTTTCGAGGCAACGATAAAATCTGTAGAAACTTAGATTCTTTTTTATTTTGATTTTTATTTATTTATTTAAAATATTATAATTAGAAGAATAATCCTAATTTCGGTAAATAGATAGTGATACCCGTTAGGATTTAATAGGTTAGCCCCCGAACTCGGAACCCTCTAGTTCTTCATTTAAATTAAAATCAAAGACCAATAGGCAAATCGTAATCAATCCATCCAATTGATTACAGTTTCTTTCCTTTTTCCCAACTCCAGTTGAGTAACAACTCCAAAAATTATTTTCAATAAAAAACCGGAGTTTCCCAATTTCTTTAGTCGAGGATTAATATTAAAGGGTTTAATATTAATCGGGAATGGGAAAATCAATTTTAAAAAGAAACCAAAAAATCAAGCTCGACAATACTCTAAATTTTTCAAAATTTCGATCAATTTCTATTAAATCACTCAATTCCATCAATGTTTCAATTCATTCCACACATTACATCATTATAAATTTTTATATTAAAAGTTCCACCTTGCTTAATCCAAGTAAATTTTATGTTCAATAAATTGTGATAAGTAAGAATAATGAAAAAGAAAAGTAAATCAATACCTTTTTATATAGCTGGAACATGATAGTTTGCTTGCACCAGTTATTTAGATTACTGGATGAATTTAAAGACTTAAATTTCAGGATGGCCATTCTTCTAACCAATCTTAATAATTTAGTCGAATTGATGATGTCAATAGGTTATTTTGAACGTAGGCCCCCAAGCCAAGACTATCCTCCTTAGAGCATGGACTGAGTCCATAAAGCCTAAATCAGCCTCCTTGGAGCTTAGGCTAAGCTCCTTAGATTTTGGTCAACCTCGTTAAAGTCTAAGTGAGTCCTAAGCTTCAAGGAAGACCTAGTGAAAGCCTAGATCAAGTTCCTTAGTGCTCAGCTAATCTCATCAGAAAATATCCTTAGGACCCCTATCTTTGGCCTTCTCCTTAGATCTTAGGCTCACAGGCTGTAAATTAGCTTAGCCTAACCCATCTATTCAAAAGAAAACTAAGTGGGAATAGCTTAACTAGGTAAGAAAATTCCACATAACATAACTATCACAAGCTTGTCCCAAGATCTACTCCACAAAATCTAGAGTCAAAGAGAGCATCTTAGGATTATCATCTCCTTACAAATAAAGTTCATGAGACCTGCATATAAATAATAGGTGAAGGTTACGGGTAAGAGAGTTTAACTCTTACTATCTCACTTACATATTATTCACTTTAACTTCCATTATTGACTAAAGCATTAGAGTGATTTCACTGGATTTACCTCTAAAGCCCATCGTTAACTCATATTTACTTGTTTTGTAGGTTTTGTCCAACCTCAACTACTTTAGAAAACCAAATACCAACAAATGAAATGTATTTATCATCTTCAATGTAAAAATAAATTCAAGAAAACAATTAAAATGATGTCATTTGATTTTCTACTATTTGTTTGGTTAACATTATATATTAATAGTTGATATGATATATTCAACTTAAGAATTACTAGCAAACGCATACTCGCATTATGTGTGCCATGAAACAAATTCATTAGTGCAATGAACAAAATTATAATAAATTTTATTTAAATAACCATAATGGTGTGTCTTGCCATATAGTGGAGATGGTTCTGGCTTTTAGAAAAAGGGAAGTGGTGCTATGAGTGAAAAGGTGGAGGTAAAGAAATATGTGAAGAAGATATGTACAATACAGTTAACAAAAGGATAGAGAAATAACGTAGAGAGAGAAAGTGGTTCAAAAAAATATATACATTTATATAATTGATAAATATATCTTTATTAAATTAATTAGCAGTGATATAAGAGTTGGTTTTATTGTTATTGTTGATAGGATATTTTAGGCTTAGGCATCTTAAGCCCATGTCGAACTGCCTAGACTCATGGCCTAGCTTGTCCTTCTCTAGATCTAACCTCCCTGTCTATCTAGCCAACTTCAGCCCAAGCTTGTTAGATGGCTTGTTTGACACGATCTGCGCTAAGGACAAACAAGGCCGATCGTAATAAGTGGGTCTATACTTATAGAAAGCTTGAAGAATAATGATGGCAACGCACAAAAATAACGAAGTAAACAAGAAAAAACCATGATCAACTTTGAGAATATGATACACCAAGGAACTATCGAGAACTCACCAAGGAGAACTTGATATGACGTACGAGTTAACTCGATGATGTAAACACTTTATTTTTGCCACCCTTTTATATTAGGTTTTTATTTTTATTTTTTATTTCGGGGGTTTAAAAAAATTTGAAAACATAAAAATTGAAAAATGAAAAAGTATAAAAATTAAAAATTGAAAAAGTAAAAAAAAAAGATTATAAAGTGTTCGAGTTAAGTTAGTTAGTCAATTTAAGGTCGGAACAAATAATAGTTGAAAATATGCATACAATTTGATAAATTCGAGTCTCTAAATAACTAAGCTTTATTAGAAAAAATAATTTTTTAAATAGTTTAGTGAAATATAAAGTAGATTTTTATCCAATTTATATTGGGTTAATTAAAATAGACTTACAATTTATTAAATGGGTTAGTGTGTGTATATTTTAGGCTATATTAAAAGACTGTGGTTAATTTAAAACAAATCAGACTGAGTCAGGCTCAAAATAGAAAACCCAAATAGAATATGGAGTTTCTAAAAACTTGATCTTAAGAGTAGATTGGATTAAATCTTAAGTGAATTAATTAGGAAACTAACAAATCTAAACCGGGTATTATTATATCCTATGAAGATTAGATTTGCTAAGATTGAATCTTAACAACAAAAGATTTGAAAGATTTAAGTTCATGGTTTATAAATAGTGGTTTTTGGTTGTAAAATTTTTAAAGTTTTTTCACAACACACAATCGCGTCACATACACATCTCACAATATACAATCACGTCATAAAACACTCCACTCACACATACGTCACACACAGAACACTCCACTACACACATTCTCAGAATACATCACATATACATACACTACAGTAGACAATACTCCCATACACATTTACAAGCATAGTAGTCCATAGTTACGTACTCGACCAGCAACAGCATGCGATCAACAACACCTTAACGAATAGCAATTTCAAGTGATCCACATAAGTGTATTTTTCTTTCTCTTTTTTCCGATCCAACTCATCTAAGTAGTCGATTTTTTAATTATATTTAGTTAGTTGAATTAGTTAATTAATTACGTTGTTTTACTAACCTGAGTTAATCTTTGTGTGCAAGCTTTTAGTTTAGAAGTAGTTCTTATTAAAATTGCATTCTTGTAGATAAAATTGGATTCTTTTATATTAAAATTGCATTCTTTTAGATTGAAATTTTCTTTTTAGATAAATCACATCTTTTTCATAAATTGCATCTCTTTTTCATAAAAATTGTATTTTTTTTCATAAAAATTACATCTTCTTTTATCAAAATTGCATTTTTTTAAAATATAAATATGTATATTTTCCAAAATTCATATATTTGGTAAAGTTATGTTTTTAAATTGCGTATCTCAATAGATTTATATAAATCTTGCATTTAAGGTTTTAGAAAAATTACATCTTTTTCATAAAAATTACGTTTAAATACATATCTTTTTCAAGATTCATATCTTTAGTGAATATATGTATCTAAATTGCGTATCTCAATAGATTCGTATAAATATTGCATTTAGGGCATTAGAAAAATAAATTTTTATGGCATAGTGTTTTTTTTTAAATAAAAATCTTAACTGGAATCTTTTTAAAAGATTTAGTTAGTTATGTTTTTTTAAAATAATAATAAATTGTTAAATAACATAAATCGACTCGATTTTCAAATTAAAAAGAATCAACTCACTAAATCTTTTCTAAAAAAAAAAAAACAAAACAAAACTACGTTAGTTTGATCTAGACTAATAGGTACATAGATAACGTTGGAGCAACCGTAAAAAATATAAAAACTTTTTTTTTAATTCGTAATAAAAAAAATCATTTTAATTACATTTTATATATCTTTACATATTTTAGCATTTTTAGAAAGATTATAAAAAAATGAAAACTCATTAATTTTTTTTTCTTTTATGTAGTGACTTAGTTTTAATAAGTTAACTTTCGAACTTAAATTTTTTGATCGAATTTTCTAAAAATTGATTTTTAGAAATGCGCAAACTAATGGCTCAATTAGGGTTTTCTCATTCAAAATCCCTAATTTAACTTTTTACCAATTTAATTGGTTGGTGACTCCAAATTATTTTTTAAAATATTTTTTTAATTTTTTTCCTTAATTTTATGTCGAGTAATTTATATTAAGCGAAACTAGACTTAATATTGGTTAAATTAAGAAAAACAAAATAGGGCTCAATAAGTGAGGATACTTGCCACCTGGTCTTACTTAAGGGTTAGGATAAGAATAGATTGAGTAGGTAATGAAAATGCCCACAAAAAGAAGTACATTCTGTATTGATGATATCTCATTGTCTTATGCTACATTTATAATGGGTATTTATACTCGAAATATTAAGGCAACTACTACAAATGGAAAAGAGTAAAAAGGTTAATATCTAAAATTAGTATGATATAAGAAATATTCTAAGGGTATTAATGAAAAATCAGCAAAGCAAGTGTTCTGTATGGAAGGTTCTGTCATTTGGGATGCTCAAACACGCAGTAGATGATCATTGGTCGTATGTCTAGCAAAAACAGACAAACTGTATAGCTAACTTGGTTATTGTCGAGTTAAGCTGATAGTTTGGTAGTGTCGAGCTGAACAAGTAACTCTTTCGAGATGAATTCATCTCAAATACAGTCGGTATAGCTTGGATTTGGGTTGGCTAAGTAAATGGTTGAATGGTCTGAGCTATTATCCAAGTGTACTTATAGTCGGCAGTTGGAGAATATTGATAAGCACAAGAGGGTTCAACTCAGGCAGGGCATTAAGTCAATAGACTATAGCAGCTCAAACTCTTCAGTTGTTGGGTATAAAGAAATAACTCATCTTGTCATGCTCTTTAGTCATCAGACTTTAGTTTGGGCTTAGGTCAAGGGTTCGGTAGCCCGATTCCTATTATTGTCTAGTTACAGCAACCTACAATGGCTAGAAGATAGGAGATAAGGCTTAAAGACTAGGTTAGCTACCACTTCCTATAGATTAGGACTACGTTAGACTATATAACCCCACGCTCTACAACGTGTAGACATGCCACTAGTCTACCAACGGTGCCTTAACTTCCAGCAGCTCTCCTCTATAAATACCAAGTCACCTTCCAACAATAAACTACTTAGTCACTTAAGCATCAGAGTAGCTACGCTAGACAATACCTTAGTACGCCTCACCATGTTCTCTTTTGCAAGCTATATAGTTAAGCACAAAACCTAATCCTATTATTACTCTACTAGCTAGATCCTATAGATGACATTTGGCGCGGTCTATAGGAAAACAAAGTCATCTAGTACCTAAATGCACTAAACACTTTCCTTATTTCCTATATCTACTATGTCTCGTATTGTGGATCCAAACAATCAACTCCTAGCTGGGTAAACCCTTGACCTACATCTCACTCGCCTAAAGTGGATGCTTCAAAAGTTCACTACTTACAACGAAGTACTCCAAGCTTGTCTTGATGAAGCCAAAAGGTGAAACAAGCATACTCACATGCTTGAAGCTTTAAACACTATAATGGGTAAAGCAACCAATAACAATAGTAGTAGCAAAATTGTAGGGATCAACTACTTAATCCCCTAGTTCAAGAGCTATAGGTGCAGCCCACAATTAACTACAATCATACCCTTATTAATAACAAATAGGTGATTAACTCCCATAGAGAGGTGGCACACTCCATGATAGGTATAGCTCAGTTAGCAAGTAATACCGACCTAAATGAGCTCTATGAGATAATAAGGAGGCTCTTTGAGACACAAGAGAGTAAATAGTAGATGGCATTGGCCTAGTCACTGGCAGCAAAACCTCCTTCAACAAGGGTGTCTAGGATGAAGTCCTTCTGAACAGCAAACCTCCTACCTTAGACCACTACGATGGGACCGATGATGACCTCCTCCATTTTCGTACCGTTATGAACCTCCATAGCCATGGGGATGCCATCATATACAAGGCTTTCTTAAGTACTTTAAGGAAGGCATCTTAGATGTGGTTCAACCATTTACCTAGGAACTCTATCAACTCTTTCGACGAGCTTGCTCATCGGTTAGTCTCCACTTCAAGGCTAGTAAGCCCCCACCCAAGGATACTTCATCCTTATACCCAATCAGGTAGAGAGAAGGGGAGATTCTATAAGAATATGTGGCCTAGTTCAACAATACTGTGGTTAAAATCCCTCAACTCGAAGAGGGAGTTACTATACATGCCACTCAACTTAGTATCAAACCTTTTAAGGATTTCTTTCAATCGATTGCAAAGAGCAAGCCCAAGACCTTGGGAGAATTCTGGAATAAGGCCCAAAAATACATAGATTAAGAGGACAATATACATGTCAGACGTGAGGTCAACTTAGAAAAGTCAAGTAGAAAGAAAGATAAGGAGAAAATGTCCGTTAAGGATCACTTTAATGGCAAAGTGCCAAGCCAGGTTGACGGGGAGGGCTTTAGTCGTAAGAAGCGCTAAGCTGACCTGACCTGAGCCCACTACCCTTACTAATCTACACTTAACATGTGCCTCAAAACCAACCTATCGCTCAAGTCTTCATGGAAGCTCGAAACAAAGGCCCACTACAAAAGCCCCCCAAGATGAGGGGGAATCCTAATAGTAGGAACTTAAACAAGTTATGCTATTTCTATGAAGGCCATGGTTACACAATGGAGGAATGTTTCCAACTGGAAACATAATAGAATATGCCATTCAATAGGGCTAATTTCATAAGTATGTAGTCAACCCTAATAATGCCAATAATGTTGACAATGGTGAAGACTAGGCACCTTAGGGGCAACGGATTGAGAATGCCCAAGAAAAGCACGATCACGATGGTTACAATAACTAAGCCCCCAAGGTGTTATCAACATTATCATTAAGGAGCTACACCTAAGGAGCTAGCTAAGCTATAGTAGCTTGATTAACACCCCATCCGTGGTGTTGGCTCTAAAGGAGAAGAGATAGTAGAGAGATACCTCAATCTTCTTCTCCGATGAGGACTTAGAGGGAGTTGAAACCCTTTACCAAGATGCCCTTATGATCGGGCCAAGAATTGTTGATTTCAAGGACTTCAAGATCATAATGGATACCATAACTCCATTGACACCCTCTTTAAGCACACTTATAAGCAGATGAGGAGAAAGCTGCTTATGAAGATGAAGCCATATCACCATTGATACGGTCCGGTGTAGATGAACACACGACGCCTAGTACCACACAAACCAAAGGGGGTGGGTCCGAATCATAAGATGGTTCAAAAAGTAAATGAGAGTTGTGGGTTAAGTAAGAGTTCCCATGCATCGACAATGGATATCACATACAAATGCCTTACAAGAGCTTGGGTTGCACTTGATACAATGCACAAGTATAGCTGGAGGTCACTTGCCACTAATCCACGCTTAATGGGTTAGATAAGAGTAGCTTGAGAGTAAGAAGTAAAATACTTAGCTCAAGAAGGTGTGTCTAAAAATTCAATGTATCATTCATTGCAACCGTTACAATATTTAAGTATTTATAGGACCCAATTAGGGTAAACCATAGGTTAGAGTAAATTACAAAAAGGTCTCTTACTAGTTAAGGAAAAGCGGAATAATTTACATGGGTATCGATGTAATTATGCAAAAAGAATATTCGATTGTAAAAAGAACATTATGAATGTGAGAAAAAGGTAGGACATACGTCATTTTGCTCATTCTGTAGTCCTAATGACACTATTGGTTGAACATAGGCAAGGTTAGATAAGGCTAGCATCAGCATCAACAGTTCAGATAATTGGGATTGGGCAAGAGTGGGTTGATGGGTGACTCATTTTCGGAATGACCTTAAGGGATCAACTCTTGACAGCTGACAGATCAACTTTGGTACGATTGTATTTTGTAGCATTCTCATTTGATGCTTAGGTAGGTATGTTTCGAAGGGGTCAACTCAGCATATTGGTTGGTCTCCTCAACAGCTTCCTGAATGTAGAGAATGAAGTAACTCGACAAGTTAGACTGTAAAATGCACTACTCCTTAGCATTCAACTCACCTTGGATAACTCGATGAATCATTTAAGCAAGACCCTGAACTTAGTAATGTGTGATTGATCTATGATCCCTATCATCCTATTTAAGTTGTTTAAGATTTGGGATCAAATCTAGCTTAACTCCAAGTTGCTTATCCTCAGGAGTGTACAAGTGGAGATCAGCAATGTTGAAGGAGTCCAAGACTCCATATCCTTCAAGTAGTTCAATATTGTAGCCATTAGGATTGATATTCTCAAGCACTTTGAAGGGTCCGTCAACTCTGGGAGATAGCTTCCTCTTCCTCAAGTTCGGGAACCATTCCTTGTTGAGGTAGAACCAAACCAAATCACTTGGTTGGAATTCTCTTTTCTTCCATCCTCGGCTTTACCTTTCGAGCTTCGTAATAGCTCAGCTTAACTGCTCTACAACCTTTTGGTGCATAGCTCTAATGGCCTCAACTCTTTTTACAGTTGGTGGGTCATCATTAAGTCTTAACAGGGGTACTTGGTCCATCGGGAGCTTAGGGTTGATGTAAGCTCCCAAAATTGAGTTTAGGACAACTGAGCTTAGATTTAGGGCTTTTAGGGTAATTTATCCAATTGAGCCCAAACTTTGCGACTAGAATGAAAAAGTTAGTCGAGATATTACAGTGAAGTTAGATTTTAGTAATAATGACCCGAAATCCCAATTTTACCCTTAAAATTGGAATATTTAATAAAGCACTAAAATGTTCGGAACTCCTAAAATTGAACTTAGATTGCAACGAGAACTTAGAAATAAGTTAATTGAGCTATAAAATGAGATAATGTAGTATAATTTACTATAAAAAAATACACGTAATTTTTTGAGTATACCCGGTATAAATAATAATTATACTCGTAAATTAACCTAAAATTGTGTAATTATATATTTATTGTGTTGAATTCATGAAATTAACTTTAAAATGTATCCTAAAAATAAAAGATATGCTAGAAACTTAATTATATGAGTAAAGTTATATATTTCACATGTTATTTACATAGGGTATAAACTTGTATATTAATTAAATAACTAATTCTAACATATAATATCTATATTTAAGTAATTATTTAATAAAAGAAAAAGAAAAATTAATTAAATAACATTGGAGATTGCTGGAAGGAGGCGTGGCAAGAGAAAGGGAAAGGGGATTGCTGATTCAAAAGTAGATTTATAACTTTAGGACACCTCATGCATAAAAAAAAAAAATTAGAAAAGAAAATATAAAATAATTAAAAAAAAATCCCTTAATCGACTTTGAGGCACTATAAAAAGCCAACACCATCAGATATGAAAGCTTTAGCAGTTTGGAATCAGAAATAATTAGAAAGAAAAATTATAAAAAATCGTAGAAAAAAAAAACAAATTTAGAAAAAACAGAAAAAATTAGTGAAAGTGTGGAACCCTAACCTAGAGTAGATCTGCTGTGAAACCCAGCTAACCTCACACGGTCCACCCACCGCGCCGGCCGACCAACAACCTCCCAGCCGCCGCCGGCCACCGGAGCACCCAAGAACATCAAGGTCAAATTTTTGGCCTGTTTTTCAATAATTTCTAAAAAATAGTAAATCCACCCAGAAAATTATGAAAAAAATTACACTTAGGTTATTTTAGACATGCTTTCATGTGATATTTTTATTTTTGAAAAATTCGTAATATTTAATATACTTTATTAAGAAATCTATAATTCATCCGAATATATATTTATGAAATAAATGTACTATATGATGTTGTTTCTAGCTGAAAATTTTTGTGTAGGATGTGTATGATATATAGGTAATTGTTACGTAGCCCAAATTTTTATTTGCATAATTTTAATATTTATTGAATTTTTAGGCCTGAAATTAGCACGAAAATAAGCTAAAATTATGAATTTAATAGGAAATTATGAAATTAATTGATGAAATGGACATGTACTAATCTATGGTAAATAGTAATAGTATTGAGTCAGATTGAAATTAATTGAATGCTAAAAGAATTATAATTGGATAATTTATCAAATTTAGGGGTAAAATCGTCAATATGAAAATATAGGCAATAGGTTGGAAACTTGAAACCAAGTGATAATTGAATTCCCTATATTTTTAAAAGTCCATAGAAATTTTTGGGGAATTATTGGGTAATCCGAACTATTTATTACGAATTTATTAAGTAAAATAGCTTAAATTACAAGTCGGGGCGTATTTGTAATATTAATAGACTAAAATGAATTAAATAGTTAAATAAAACCTATATATAGGATTGCTAATCAAATTGGATTAAATGGAGATTTTTATTATAATTATTAATATTTTTTGATCGGGATGCACTTTAGGTGTATTAGAATTGAATAATACTTATATTGTTACAATATAAGGACAAATTGGATAAAATATAATTTAAATCTGTAAATTTCGCAAAATACGATCGTTTTTATATAATTATGTATAATTGTATTAAAAATTCAAACTAACCGTTAAAATCCATCTCTAGGAACATGACTCGTAAAACATGTCGTTAAGTCTATACGAACTCAATGACACTAGTTTTGTTGAAAACGGATAACCTTAAGCAATCTAGCCTATAACTATAACATATTCAAGAATATACACATTTCAGTAACCTTACCGGAATCAAAACGTGAATTAATAAATAAAAAGTACGTTTCGATACGATCAAAACGATATATAATATGTAATAGTATATATGATGTACGGTATCAATAATTAATAATTTAATTCGATATATAGTAATAACATGACTGCATATTATGGAAATAATATATATATATATATATAACTATTTTAGATTAAACTATAATGTTTTCATAATTATTACGAAAACTAAATTTAGACCTTTTGTGTAATTAGGACCTTCCAAAGACGGTTGACAATTCAAGTCAGCAATAGCGAACATCTAAACAAGTAAGTTGGGATTATAGCTTCACCGCTGTTTGGGTACTATTTAAAGTATCCGGAGACCCAAGAGTACTTCTAGTTGTGTTTGTAGTTAGATGATTATGCGTATGCTATGTGTGTGAATGATACTCAGTTGTGACAGGAGTTCAACTCCTTGGTGTGCTGTTCTGCATATTTGCATGGATTCTGTATTATGTGAACTTGTTGGTCACCCCTGATTAACACTAACAGTTATTCGACTAAAATGTAATTAGACATGCATAATCACCCGTTAGGGGAAACGATTAAGAGTGTTAAGCCAAATACCGACTTCCTTTGATGAGGATAGCTAAAATGGTCCTTTCCCCATCCTTAGTCGAACTAAGTGATAGGTGAGGAGGTCGCGGCAAGGTTGGGGGCCGTGGTTCGAAGGCGGTCATGGGAGGGGGGTGTTCTCCATTGCACAAGCCCGGGTTTGGTCTGACTTAATTCGCGATGAAACTCCTCAATCCGGGTTGAAGCGGATGAAATTTCTCTAACCTCACAGTGGACCGGTTAACACTATGCGATGTTTTCATTTGAGTGATTGCATTGCATTTCATCATAATTATTAACCTTATTTGTGATTATATAGTACTCTTTTGACTCCGCCCCACTTACTAAGCTAGTTGTGTTCACATCCCTACAAACTCTTTTGCAGGTGTTGAGTGAAGGCAAAATGTTCAGGTACCACCGTTCCCAGGTTAGTGTGCTGCTATGTGGGAAAGTGAGGATCGAGGAATTTAACTGAACCTGAGCTTTTGCCTTTGTCTTTAAGTTTTGAGGAAAACTAAATGGGAATTCCCTAGGAGCCCACTAGTTTTCTAACTTATTGTATATAGATTGTAAAACTTGTGGTTTTTAATAAACTCTGATTGTAAACTTTACCCTTGGACGTGAAATATTTGTATAATTACTGTTGTGGTACTAAACAGTAGATTGTATAGAACAAGTATTTTGTAAAAGCTCTCCCATAGGTTTGGATATTAACAGATGTCAGAACAGACGTTTCAAGCTGGTTGAGTTGTTCGCCTTGTGTAAACTGTGTCTACGATAGCAGCTGTAAGGTCAGCTTCTATCTTAGATTAGTTTACACGGCGGGACTGTTATGACTTTTCTTGTTCGGGGCGTGACAGTTAATACCAGGATGATACAGTCCAGCATAGATGAAAACATGATGCCCGGTATCGCACAAACCAAAGGGGGTAGCTCCAAACTACAAGATGGTCTGAAAAGTAAATGAGAGTTGTGAGTTGAGCAAGGGTACTTGGTCCATCGAAAGCTTAGGGTTGAACCTATAGGCAACCTCAAAAGGAGACATGTTTGTTATACTATAGGCAGTCTTATTGTAAGCAAACCTAATGATCGATAGACACATATCACAATCAGCTATGTTCCTTTCGACTACAACCCATGGTAAAGTTCCTACTGTTCTATTGACAACCTTGGTATGTCCATTAGTCTGTAGATGACATGATGTGCTGTACAATAGCTTTGTCCCATTCATATAGTGTTCTCTGAAAATGGCTCATGAACTTTGGTTCTCAGTCCGAAATAATAAATCTAGGTACTCCATGAAGCTTGATTACTTCCTGTAAGAAAAGAAAAGAGATAGTTGAAACATCGTTAGTTTTGGAACAAGGCACAAAATATGCCATCTTGCTAAATCTTTCCACAACCATTATGATGAAGTCCTTCTCTCGAGACGTCTTCGGTAATCTTAACGTGAAGTCTGTACTCAGCTTGGACCATGGTTTGGTTAAGATGGACAAGGGTAGATAATGTCCTTACTCGACTTAGCTCTTCGCTTTTTGGCAGGTCGCATACCTTTCCAATACGAATTAGACATCTCTCATCATTTTTGGCCAAATGAATCTTGAGGATAGTACCTACTAGGTTTGGCACTAGCCAAAGTATCCTATCAATCTTCCTCCATGCACCTCATGCACTAGCAATTCTCTCATAGAACAAGTTAGGATACATAGCCTCCTTTTCCTAAATAAGTATCCGTCCTCCCTATTATAGTCGTCTAGTGTCTATCCTTCCTCACACTCGACATAGATGGGACCAAAGCATCAATCCTCAGCATAAAAATTATTTATTATGGAGAAACCAAGCAGCCCGGTCTACTATTCAGTTAACAGGGAATGTTATCTCGCTAAGGCGTCAACTACTACATCATTCCTCATAATCTTATACTTCACGACATAAGAAAATCCTTCCATGAACTCAACCCATTTGGCTTATCTCTGAGACAACTTGGGTTGACTCTTCAAATATCTTAAGGATTCAGAATCAGTATAGATCATAAATTCCTTAGGAAGTAGATAATGTTGCCATACCATTAGGACTCGAATTAAGAAGTAAAACTCCTTGTCATAGACAAAATAGTTGAGTATAACTCTTTAAAGTTTCTTGCTAAAGTAAGCAATAGATCATCCTTCTTTCATTAGCATGGCACTTATGCCTAGGTTGGACACATCACACTCTACTTCAAACACTTTATCAAAGCTCAATAGAGCTAAGATAGGGGGTATAGTCAACTTCTCTTCAACTTCCTCAAAACTCCTATGCTCTTTCTCTCCCCATCTGAATTCAACATTCTTCTTTGATAGTTCAGTGAACAAGGTCACAATTGTACTAAAATTCCTTATAAACCTATGATAGAATGATGTTAGGCCGTAAAAACTTCTCACATTGGCCGAAATGATTGACACTGGCCATTTACTGATCACTCTAATCTTCTTTTCATCAACTTATATGCCCCTACCACTTACAACAAACCCTGAGAATATCACTTCAAGTTGGCAAAAGTTGCACTTCTTTGGATTGGCATAGATCTATTCAACTCGGAGTTTTATAAAGACTCTTTAGAGATGCTGCTAGTAAGTCTCCAGGTCAGGGTTGTACGCTAAGATGTCATCAAAATAAACTACAGCAAACTTTCCTATTAATTCTTTGAGCATACGATTCATTAAGCGCATAAATGCGCTTGACGCATTAGATAGTCCAAACGGCATTACAAGCCACTCATATAATCTATGGTGTATTCTGAATTCGATCTTCTACTCATCACCCTCACGCATTCGAATATGATGGTATCCTTATTTGAGGTTAACCTTGGAGAACACTCTTACTCTATTCAACTCGTCTAGCATGTCATCAAGCCTTTATATGGAATACCTATACTTGATGATGATTTGATTGATTGCTTGATTATCTACACACATTCTCCATGACCCATCTTTCTTAAGGACTAATAAAGGCGCTACGGTATAAGGGCTAAGGGATTCTCACACAAATCCTTTCTTCATAAACTCATATATCAGCATCTGCAGCTCGGCGGCTTGTTCGGGATTTAGCCTATAAGCAAGCTTGCTTGGTAGTGTGGCTCTTGGCTATAAGTCAATGGAATGTTCTATACCTTAGACAAGGGGTAAACCTTCTGACAGTCCATCTAAGAATAGGTTGGTGAACTCCTCTAATATCACTTTCACCTCAGCAAGCTACTCCCTTTCCTTGAATCTCACCTCCAGTATTCTTCAAAACAGTAGATAGGTCGGTCCTTCGACCTCCATCTCTCTTTTCAGCTTGGCTCGAGTCATTACCAAAGCCTCTTTCTTTAGGTTCCGATTTAGTTAGGTCCACATGACCTTGACCTGTTTGAGAGTCATAGGACTTAATTTCACCCTCCTGCCTTCATGCTCTAGGGAACATGTATTTCTCCTTCCATCATATATCATAGCTCAATTGAACATCTACGGTCGTCTAAGTAAAATGTAGGATGCACTCATCGGCGATACATCATAGAGCACTTCATCTTGATAATTGCTAATTTAGATCGACACAAACACCTATTTGTTCACCTGTAGGGTTCCTTTATCATCGAGGTAATGAAGCTTATAAGGTTTTAGGTGAGGCTTGGTCGACAATTTCAATTGTTGGACCATAAATATAGAGGCTGCATTGGTGCAGCTCTTACTGTCAATGATCAAGATACATAGTGACTCATTTACCTAACATCCAATGTAGAAGAGATTTTCCCTCTGTTCATCTTCAGGTACAAGATTGACACTCATTGTCCTTCTTAACACTAGAATGGACAACATAAAGTTGCCTTCCTTACTGTAGATAACTTCCTCCTTGGACAACTCGATCTGTCTATTCTCTTTCAGCTCCTCTACTTCCTCATCAATACTGTCTACTTCAATAGTCGACGCCTCACCTTAGATTACCATAGTTCTTCTGTTCAAACACTAAGCGGCCATGTGTCCAAATCCTTAGCATTTGAAACACTTGATCTCGCTTATCTTCCTTATTGAGCTTTGGCCTTTCTCAAACTTCCTTGGAATCTCCTTATCCTCTGCTCAGGTAGTTGGAGTAAGTTGAGCTTTAGTAACCTTACATGGTTATGTCCGCATAAGTTTTCTTGGAACAAATCGGCTACTACCAGGATTGTTGACAGGAGGTTAGAACCTTCTTGTTCGGCATCTTTCTATCCTTTACCAACTTAGATTACATCATCAAGTGATATAATATCCATGGTTTCTAGGATATCTCCTATCTCGTACTTCAATCCACCGATGAATTGAGATATAGTTCGATCTTCTAGCTCACTGACTTCGCATCGAATCATTAATATTTGAAATTCCTTGACATAAGCTTCAACAGTTGATCCTCCTTGCCTTAGCTCCTGTAATCTTTTAAAGGCATCCTACAAATAATAGCTTATCACAAACCTTCTCCTCATGACTCTCTTCATCTCATCCCAACTCCAAATTTCTCGTTCTCCTTCTCTTCTTTGGGTAGCTTGTAAGTTCTTCCACCATAAGGCAGCATAACCAGTAAACTCCAACATGGAAAGTCTAACATTTGCATTATTAGGTACTTTGTAACATTCAAATTGCTTCTTAATCTTATCTACCTAATTCAGATAGTCCTTAGCATCACCACTCGTAGAAAAACTTAGAATACGCATCCTTAACCCTTCAACTCTAGGGGTTCAGACATTTCTCTCTTCAGCTTCATAGTACTCCTATGCTTCATCTTCTCCTTCCTCTTCTTCTTCTTCAATTTCTTTGAGTACTAGCCTATACCTAGCAACCCTTCCCATTCCTTCAGCTTGGGGTAGTTAAGCTAGGGTATTAACTCGACTAAATTAACTATTGCCTCTCTCTTGTTGCTCACGTCCTCTGTTTGGGCTATTTCTAACTCATTGTCTATCTTCATTGATAACAGTCACCAAACTAGTTACTAGGTCGATGTGCTTATCCAATTGATCACCCATTGATTGAGGTATGAAGCTTCCTTGTTATCCTTAGCTATTTTGGGCACTACTCTCTTGGTTTCTCAAAGTTCCTTAAACACTTGAATCTAACATTGTTGGCTAGTTCACAGGATTGATGGTTAAAATACCACTCAAAGTTTCCTTCATGAATAACAACAACAAAACAATAACTAATATTCCCAACACCAAGATAACTACACATAATGTATAAGCAAACAACCACACTCTGTTTTATGTATAAGAAACAGTAGAAAACAGAGCACCGAAAGTTTTCAACACTATTTACCTACCAAACTCCTAATCTTAGCAATAGGACTTTAAACACACAAAAACAGTAACAAATTACTTAAAGAACAAGGTAACAAAAACTAGTTTTCGAACATAACTAAGGCTCTAATACCAAGATAATATAGACCAACGTAGATGAAGACATGACACTCTGTATTACATGAACCAAAGGGGGTAGGTTCAAAGCGTGAGATGGCCCGAAAAGTAAATGAGAGCCACGAGTTGAGCAAGGGTCCCCATGCATCGACGATGGATATGAAGTACCGATGCCTCATACGAGCTCAGGTCGTACTTGATATGACATATAAGTATGGTCGAAGGTCACTCGCCACTGATCCAAACTCAATGGGCTAAATAAGAGTAGTTTAAGATTAAGCAATGGAATATTTAGCTCAAGAGGGTGTGTCTAAAAATTCAATGTATCGTTCATTATGGCCATTACAATATACAAGTATTTATAAGACCCAATTAGGTAAATCCTAAGTTAGAGTAAATTACAAAAAGGATTCCTATTAGTTAAGGAAAGGAGGAGTAATTTACAGGGGTATTAATGTAATCATGCAAAAAGAATATCTGGTTACAGAAAGGATAATACGAATGTTAAAAAAAGGCAAAACTCGCATCATTTTATTCATTCTATGGTCCTAATGACACTGCTGGCTGAATAGGGGTAGGGTTAGATAAGGTCAGCGTCGGCAATTTGAATAGTTAGGACTAGGTAGGCGTAGGTTAATAAGTAACTCATTTTTGGATTAGCCTCAGGATGTTGGCTCTTAACAGTTGACAGATCAGCTTCGATACAGTTGTGTTTGGCAACATCTCAATTTGATACTTGGGCAAGTATGTTTCTAAAGGGTTGACTCAGCACATCAATTGGTCTCCTTAGTAACTTCCTAGATGTAGAGAGTGAAGTAACTTGGCAAGTCAAACTATGTAAAGTACTGCTTTTCGGCGTTCAACTCACCTCAGATAGCTTGATGAACCATTTGAGCAAGCCTATAAGCTTGGGAGTGCATAATTAGTTTGTGATCCCTATCAACCATAACCTAATTGGCTTTAAAGGGGGAACAGTCCAAGTGACGGGCATCATCACCTTGGACATAAAGCTTAGCAACAATGAGAATGTCACCTGATGACCTGTAAAGTTTGTGGTGGTTAACTGCTATCTCTCTATAACACTCTATTAAGATAACTAAGCTTGAATGGCTTTAGAGATGCCATAACCGTCCCTCCACTTGAAGGCCAAATTCTCAACCTCTACTAGGGTAAGAATTTGCAAATGCAATTAGAAGCTCTCTAAGGAGCTCTATGTGAAGGTTTCATGAGCTTACGACATCTTCACTCTCGAAATAAGTCTACAAGAGAAGTTGGCTAAGAGAAACGATTTAAGTAAGAAGATAGAAGAGGTGTAAATCAACACTAGCCTCGACCAAACCACCAAAGCTAGGGTTAAGATGCCTTTTGAGGTGAAGGAGGCCATAGTTGACCTCCTATAGGCTAACTTAGATAGGTTTGTCCGATTGGTAGGACATGTCCGGTATTTCGACTGACCTAGTAATCCACAGCCTCAACATTGATAGCACCATTTGGCCTATCAAGAAGAAGAAGAAATATTTCGCACCAGAATGACAGGCTACCATCGAAGATGAAGTATAGAAGCTGCTAAAGGAAGACTTCGTACAAGAGAAAAAGTATCTGACCTAGCTAATTAATGTTATGTTGGTAAAAAAGAATAATGGGAAGTGGCAAAATGTGTGTCGATTATACTGACCTAAACAAATCTTACCTAAAGGATTACTTTCCTCTCTCGAAGATAGACCAGCTAGTTGACTCCACATCAGGACATGCTCTGTTAAGCTTTATGGTCATCTTCTTGGGTTAAAACCAAATCAAAATGGACCTAAAGGACGAAATCCACACCTCCTTCATTACTGACTTTGGCACCTACTACTATATGGTCATGCCTTTTGACCTTAAAAATGTCAGAGCAACATACCAGCAAATGGTGACCACCTTGTTCAAGCCCTAACTTAGGCGTAACATAGAGGTATATGTGGACAATATGGTCATTAAAAGCAAGCAGCTCAACGACCACATCAAGGACATACATGAAGCCTTTGATTTGGATGAGGAAGTATGATATGAAGTTAAAACCCTAAAAGTATGTTTTTAAGGTCGGCTCAAGCAAGTTCCTAGGCTTCATGGTCACCCAGTGTAGAATTGAGGCCAATCTAAAGAAGAACAAGGCCATTAAGGATATGAAGCCCCCCTTCTTAGATAAGGAAGTCTAGAAGCTCACCAATATGGTGGTTGTGCTAAGTAAGTTCCTCTTCAGGAGTGTAAACAAAGGCATAAAGTTCTTTAAAATCCTTAAGAATACTAAGGGTTTTGAATGGACTCCCCAATGTGAAGTAGCTTTCAAAGAGCTATAAGACTTCTTCGAATACTCTCCAGTCCACTTTAAGCTTGTCTTAGGAGAGGACCTCTATTTATACCTGGTTATCAATGATAGGGTGCTTTCATCCATACTGGTCTGAGTGGAAGGAAGAGAGCACAAGCCTTTATATTAAGTCAGCCACATCCTCTAAGGGCTTGAGGTCAAGTACTCTAAAGTGGAGAAGTTTGTTCTATCCATTGTTATTTATGTACATTGGCTCAAACCTTAATTCCAAGCACAACAAATTGTTGTGTTGACAAATTAGCCACTCCGTACACTACTACAAAAGCCCGATGAGTCTGGTAGAATGCTTAAGTATTTGCTAGAGCTAAGTGCGTACAACATTCAGTTCAACTATGAACAGCTTACAAAGCACAAGTTGATAGGGATTAAGGACCGATCACACACTCCCAAACTTGAAGGCTAGCTTAGATAGTTCCCTGAGCTATCCGAGGTGAGTTAAGCACCGAGGAGCAACGCTTACCCCAGTCTAACCTACTGAGCTATTTCACTCTTTACACCATCTAGGGAACTGCCGAGGAAATCAGCCAACATGCCGAGTTAACCCCTCCACAATACACCAGTCTAAGCACCAAATTAGGATACAACCAACCCTACAATACTAAGGTCAAACTAACAGTTATCAGGAGCCAATCATCCAAGGCTAACCAGAATGTGAGTTGTCCTTAAGCCAATCAATGTATAATCCCAGCAATCAGAGCTTTCAAACTACTAATACCAACCAGACCTAATCAAAGCCTACCCTTGCTTGGCTCACAATGTTATTGGGACCACAGAATGATCAAAATTACGCATGCATTATCCTTTCTGACAAAGGATATTCTTTTGGCACAATTACAATGCTCCCTTTATAAATTATTCCCCTTTTTCTAGCCAATAGAAATCCTTTTCTATAATTTCCTGTAATCTAGGACTCACCCTAATTTAGTATTATAAATACTTGCACATTGTAATAGTTGTAAACATCAATATACGAAGAACACACCAAACTTTCTCACTCTCTTGAGCTAAGTGTCCTTTCTACTTGCTGTTGAGCTATTCTTGTCTAGCCCATTGAGCGTAAATTAGTAGCGAGTACCCTCCAACCATACTTATGTGTCATATCAAGTGTGACTCGAGCTTGTATGAGGCGTTGGTGCATTATATCCATTGTCGGTGCACAAGAACCCCTGCTTACCCTTCTACTACCATTTATCTTTCAGATCATCTTGTAGTCTAGACCTACCCCCTTTGATTACGCATGATATTAGGCTTGTGTGTTCATCCATGAGTCCATATCATCATGGTATTAGAGCTTGGTTATGTTCAAAGCTGGATTTTGCTTCTGTATTCTTTGAGTGGTTTGTTATTACTCTTGTATGATAGAGGTTCTATTGTCAACATTGGAATTTGGTAGTTGAGAAGTGATATATACTCTATTTTCCCCTATTTTTGATACGCAAAACAAAGTATGGTTGACTACTTATTTATTGTGTAGTTGTCGTAGTGTTGGAAGTATTGGTTATTGACCTGCTGTTGTTATTTCCGAAAAGAACTTTAAGTGGTATTATTAGACGTCAATTTTGTGGAGTAACCACCAATATCAGATTCAAGTGTTTAAGAAACTTTAGGAAACCAAAAAAGTGGTACTCAACATGGCTAAAGGCAAGAAGGAAGCTTCACACCTTAGTCAGTGGGTGACCGCTTAGATAGGCTTATCGACTTGATAGCTAGTTTGGTGACTGTTATCTAAGAAGACAGGCAATGAGCTAGAAATAGCCCTACTAGAGAACGTAAGTAGCAAGAGGGAGGCAATGTTTAGTTTAGCCGAGTTAATACCCCAACTCGACCACCTCGAGCTGAAGGAGTTAGTAGGGATGCTAAACAAAGGCCAGCGCTTGAAGAGATTAAGGAAGAAGTGGAAGGAGATGACAACGCAGAGGAATATTACGAAGGTGAAGAAAGAAATGTACAAGCCCCTAGAGTCAAAAGATTGAGGATACGTATTCCAAGTTTTTCCAGAAGTGGTGATGCTGAGGACTACCTAGATTGGGTAAGTAAAATTGAAAAGCAGTTTAAATGCCACAAAGTGCTCGATAATGCAAAGGTTAGACTTGCTGTGTTAGAATTTACTAGTTATGCTACCCTGTGGTGGAAAAACTTGCAAGCCACCCAACAAAGAGAAGGAGAACGAGAAATCAGGAGATGGGATGAAATGAAGAGGGTTATGAGGAGAAGGTTTGTGCTAAGCTACTATCTTCAAAATGCCTTCAAAAGGTTATAGGAACTAAGGCAAGGAAGATCGACTATTGAAGCTTACGTCAAGGAATTCCGTATGTTGATGTTCTGATGCGAAGTCAGCAAGCTAGAAGACCAAATGGTATCTCAATTCATCAATAGGCTGAAGTATGAAATCGGAGATATCTTAGAAACCATGGAAATTAGGTCACTTAATGACATGATTCGAGTCGCCTAGAGGACAAAAAGGCACCAAATAAGAAGGTTCCAACCACCAGTTAGCTAATCCAGTAGTAGCCAAACTATTCCGAGCAAACCTATATGAATGGGACTAAGTAAGGTTGTTGAGATCTAACCTATACAGACTACCTGAGCAGAAGAGAAGGAAGTCTCCAAGAAGTTTGAGAAAGGCCAGAGTTCAAGTAGGAAGACGAATGAGATCAAGTGTTTCAAATGCCAAAGATTTGGACATATGGCCACCTAGTATCCGAATAGAAGGAGTATGGTGATCCGAGGTAAGATGCCGACTCTTGAAGTGGATAGTACTGATGAGGAAGTATAGGAGCTGAAGGAGGGTGGTCAAACTGAGCTGTTTAAGGAGAAAGTTATCTACAATGAGGAAAGTAACTTTATGTCAACCACTCTAGTGTTGAGGAGGATAATGAGTATTAGTCCTATGCCTAAAGACGAATTGAGAGAAAATATGTTATACATCAAATGCAAGTTGAATGAGTCATTGTGTGCCTTAATAATTGATAGTAGGACCTATACCAATGTAGCCTCTACATTTATGGTCCAGTAATTGAAATTGTCAACCAAGCCCCACCTAAAACCTTATAAGCTTCATTGGCTCATTAATAAGGGAGCCCTATAGGTGAACAAACAAGTGTCTATGCCAATATGCATTAGCAAATATTGAGATGAAGTGCTTTGTGTTGTGCTGCCCAAGAATGCATCCTACATTCTATTTGGACGATCGTAGATGTTTAATCGAGCAGTGATATATGATGGAAGGGGGAATACTTATTCCTTAGAGTATGAAGGTAGGAAGGTGAAATTGAGTCCTATGACTATCGAGCAAGTAAAGATCATGCAATCCTAACTAAGTTAAACCCTAAAGAAAGAGGCTTTGGAATTGACCCGAGTCAAATTGAAAATAGAGATAGAGCTCAAAGGACTAGCCTATTTGCTGGTCTGAAGAATTCTAGAGTTAGGTCCCTAAGAAGAGGAGCTACCTAACGAGGTAAAAACCTTATTAGAGGAATTTGCCAACCTTTTTCTAGAGGAGCTACCGAAAGGTCTACCCCCAATCCCAGGCGTTGAGCATGTAATCAACTTACAACCAAGAGCTGCACTCCAAACAAGCCTGCCTATAAGCTGAATCCTAAATAGGTCACCAAGCTGCAGAAGCAAGTAGATGAGCTGATGAGGAAGGGGTATGTGCGTAAGTCCCTTAGTCCTTATGTAGTACCGACCTTGTTAATACCGAAGAAAGATGGTTCTTTGAGGATGCATGTAGATAGCTGAGTGATCAATTAAATCACCATCAAGTATAAATATCCTATACCCAAGCTTGATGACATGCTAGTTGAATTAAGCGGAGCAAGAGTGTTGTTTAAGATAAACCTCAAATCTAGATACCATCAGATCCAAATGTGCAAAGGTGACGAGTGGAAGACAGCATTCCATAGACTATATGAATGGCTTGTAATGCCATTTAGATTGTCCAATGCGCCAAGCACATTTATGTGCTTGATGAATCATGTGCTTTGAGACTTATTAAGGAAGTTTGTCGTAGTTTATTTTGACAACATCTTGTTGTATATTCTTGGGATCTTTGCGAAGCATCTTTGCAAAACTCCAAGCTAAGTAGCTTTACGTTAGTTTGAAGAAGTGCGATTTTTACTGATCCGAGGTAATATTCTTAGGATTCGTTGTAAGTAGTGGTGGCATACAAGTCGACGAAGAGAAGATCAAAGCAATCGTCGAATGGCTAGCACTGACCACTCCAGCTGATGTGAGAAGTTTCCATAGCCTAGCATCATTTTATCATAGATTTATAAAGAATTTTAGTACGATTATGGTCCCACTCACTAAACTCTCAAAGAAGAATGTTGAATTCAGATAGGGAGAGAAGGAGTATAGGAGTTTTGAGGAAGTAAAGGATAGGCTAACCATAGCCCTCGTCTCAGCTCTATTGAGCTTCGACAAAGTGTTTAAAGTAGAGTGCGATTCATCTGGACTAAACATAAGTGTTGCCCTTTCTTACTATCTTTTCTAACATCCATACTATCCTTTTTGACAAAGGATATTCTTTTGGCATGATTACAATGCTACCCCTGTAAATTATTCCCCTTATCCTAGCTAGTAACAATCCTTTTCTATAATTTCTTGTAACTTAGGACTTACCTTAATTAGGTATTATAAATACTTATAAATTGTATTAGTCGTAAACATCAATATACAAAGAACACACCAAACTTTCTTACTCTCTTGAGCTAAGTATCCTTTTTGCTTGCTCTTGAGCCACTCTTATTTAACCCATTGAGCATGAACTAGTAGCGAATGCCTTCTAGCCATACTTGTATATCATATTAAGTGTGACCTAAGCTCGTGTAAGGCGTTGGTACATCATATCCATCGTCAATGTATGGGAACCTCTACTTACCCTTCAACTACCATTTATCTTTCGGACCATCTCATGGTCTAGACCCACCCCTTTTGATTATGTACGATATTAGGCTTGTGTGTTCATCCATGAATCTACATCATAAGTATTGGCTGACTTCATTGTAGAGTACACAATAGAGGAGGAAGCACCACTTAGAGATAATAAATCAATATGAACTCTCTACGTTGATGGCTCATCCACCTTCAAAGGAAGAGGTGCTAGTTTGGTGCTCATCAGACCCTATAGGACCACTGTTTGTTGTACCCTCAAATTCGGGTTTAATACAAGCAACAACAAATCCAAGTATGAGGCCCTGATCACCAATCTCAAGCTACCTAAGGAGATCAATGGAGAACACCTTGAGGTTTTCTTGAACTTTATGCTTGTGGTCCAGCAAGTCTGAGGTAAATATGAAGCTAGGGATGATACCATGGCAAAACACTTAGATAAGGTGAAGATTCTCGTAGCTTAGTTCCCTTCTTGGAATATTACAAAAATTCTTGAGTCGAGAACTCAGTAGTTAATTGGTTGTCTAAGCTCACCTCCTTAAGAATATAACGGCTTAAGGTGAAAGATATGAAGATATTCATTAAGTATCTACCTAAGAAGAGCATCACCCCAAGCAAAGCTAAGGTACTTGAGCTCAAAGCAACACCAATAAAGCTGAGCTGGATGGACCCCATTTGGAGTTATTTGGAGTAGGGTACACTGCTAGACAATAGGAAGGAGGTCAAAAACTAAGGTACTATGCTACTAACTACACTCTGATCGACGATGTCCGATACCAAAAAGGAATTGGCCTTCCTTTGGTCAAATGCCTCCAAGCTGACGAGGAGCTACACGTCATGGAAGAACTATACACTGAAGTATGTAGCAACCACATCTAGTCACAAGCTCTCTACATCCAAGCTCTTTAGCTTAGATATTACTAGCCTACTATGAGGTAGAATGCAAAAGCGGTAGCCTAAAGGTTCCCTTAATGCTAGAAGCACACCCTAACCACTCATACTCGCAGCTCTAACCTGTAGCCCTTATCAAGCCCTTAGTCCTTTGCCTAATAGGGCATCAACACCCTTGGTACTTTCCCAAAGGCCCTAGCTAGATGACAATTCATCATTGTAGCCATCGACTACTTCACCAAGTGGGTCAAGGATGAGGCCATAGCTATTGCCAAAATAATAAAGAGGAGCATGGAATCCTTCATACGTAACAACATTCTCTCCAAGTTTGGGGTTCCCTACACCCTCATTATGGATAACGAGAAGCAATTCGATAACCCTAAATTCAGGAAGTTCAATGATAAACATGACATCATATCCTACTTTGCTTCGTTTATGTACCCCTAATCCAATGGTCAAGTTAAGGCTACCAACTGAATCATCCTTGAGAACCTCAAGAAGAGAGTTGATTGAGCTTAAGGCAGATGGGCAAATGAGTTGCCTAATATTTTGTGGTGATATAAGAATACCCACCGCACTTCCACTAGTAAAGCCCCATTTCACTTAGCTTTTTGCTTAGGAGAAGTCCTCCCCACCGAATTGGTGTTTCCCAACATCTGGACTCAATCCTTTAATACCATCACAAACGAATCCCTTCTACAGCCTAACATGGATACTATTGAAGAGATTAGAGACCTCATAATAGCTCAGGTGGATGCCTATCAACACTAAGTAGCTAGATACTATAACTAGAAGGTCAAATACAAGGAGTTTAAGGTAGGAGACCCAATCTGCAAAAAGCTTTAAGCTATTGGTTGGTGTAAAGGACAGGGTAAATTAACCTCCAATTAGGAAGACTTGGTCAAGGTTAGAGAAAGTTTAGGGAATGGGTAGTACAAATTAGAAAGGTTGGATTGCGAGCTTATACCACATACTTAGAATTTCAACAATCTGTAGCTATATTTCAATTAACATATTATATAAATCCTTGTAATCACTTTGTGAATTGTTAATAAAATTTACATTCCCCAAGCCTGTTATGTTCTTTTTCACTTTCTTTCTCTCTCTCTTATTTTGTCCTAGCCCCGAACGAATGAACGAACCCACATATTATGAAAGTCTTCAATAGGAACTTTAACAATCGTGCCTCTTCAAGCATGGGAAGGTCAGAAAACCATCAACCTAACTCTCCATTAGGTAACCTTAACGAGGGGAAACACCCCTTCATAACTGAGAAACTTCCATAACATAGGAAGGTTAGAACACCACCGACCCGACCCCCCATCAAGTAACCTCGGTAAGGGGTAACACCCTTTTGCGGTTGAGGAACTCCTACAATGCTTGATGGAACACCACTAGCTCAGCCATTGTGGAGATCCAAGCTACAAAAGCTAAATGGTCTCCTAATAAGAGCTAACCCAGCTCTTCCCTGAGAAATATGACCTAGGCTATTAGGCAATGACAACTCAAAAGCATAGGGGCCAAAAGGAAACTCAAGTAGTGGTAAAAGCAACAACTTTTCATTTAGAAAAAGCATGTACAAGGATAAGGGTTGGGATACCAACTCGATACAAAAGGCTTGTTTACAAAAGTAAGGAAAGAAAAACAAAATTTTGGCTCGCTACTTGGGATTAGCCAACTATGGTAAGAGAAGTCCAGTATGCCGATCTGTTTAAAGGGCTAATTCACTTGACTTGTTGGGCCTTAAGCCGTGGAAGGAAGAGGAGTAGTTTATTGGCTCTAGTTAGCATGAGGATCACCCTGACCCTAATCTTTCTCTAAAGTGCCTTCAAAAGTGACCCCTTGCTAAGTGACTGAAGTAGAGGAGGTTACAAGAATGTCTTGATCCCTGATCCTTCTAACCACCAATTAGGACCAATTTAGTTCATCGCATCTAAAAGTTGGCCTCCTCAAGCAGCTACACCCAAAGGAACTTATCCTACCAATTCTTTACAGACGAGTCCAGGCCTCCAAACAGCTTTCTCCCTAGGCAGTTTTAAAGGTACATCCATCTATTTAGTTGCTTCCATAAATAGAAATAATTAAAGAGCTTGGGTGTAGCCAGTACCACTAGATACTTGCATAAGGCTTTAAACGCCTTTAATAACCTCTACCCATTGGGAAGAATTTAAGCAGGGCAGCATCAATGGTAGTCGAATAGCTCCCTCTCAAAGTTTGTGAATGGGAGGCATATCTTATGCTTAAGGCACTTTTCGTATACTACAAAGCACCTCCTTAACAACAATGACCCTTTCATCTTGTTGTGGCAATTGCACCACCAAACTAGGAAGCTCACCTAAAATAAAATTACTTAAGACATGCTTCACAACAATCGGCTTGCTTTTGCTTACTCGACAACTTGAACCATTACTATTTTCTAGCTTATTGTATGAATCAACTGCCATTAGTAAGGGGTCACTCAGGTAAACATCTCGTGGGATGGCACTTATCAGCTTAGCTCTATCAAGCACCTCTATTACCCTCTTCATTGTAACATCTGATTATGCTACCGTAGACAAAGCTTCTTTGTCCCTATTCATTCAGGTAGTATCACTCCTAGTAGCTTAGGAGTCCGAGTTTATAAGTCATATTTTGACGCTTTAGAAGGCGTCTCACTTGAGTTTGCTTATGATTTAGTTGATGTTGTGATATAAATGCAGAAAGGAAGAAAGTTTGGAACTTAATTGATGAAAAAGACGGAAGAAAGTCTTTTGTAGTGGTAGTGAGAAAGTGAAACACAAAAGTTGTGAAAATGTTGGCCTTATTGAGTCGAAGGGTATTTATAGGCCTAGGATCTAGGGAAGTGCATTGATAGTTATGAGGATTCGTACAAGTGCAATCCCCCAATGTAATACGAGGAAGACACGTTGCAACAATTTCGATTGAATAGCCACATTTAAACAACAAAACAACTACAACTACATATGTGATTGTGCAAACATGACAGTTACCATGTCACATTAATAGCACCATGAGAACGCACACTAAGACAAGAATTTGAAAAGGTTAGCTTCCTCAAGAAGATTTATCGAGGCCACTTTGGCTTCCATATCCACTACGGTACTTCAACAGTGCTACAATTCAATGCGGATAAGTTAATACAGCTAGTCTCCACCATCGCCAACTTGGCCCTACCTACCTCGACTGCATAAGTGCCTCTATAAGACTACCTCTTCTACTCAATACCCCTAATGATAGAAATCAACTCCCTAGATTGATTACCCTTAACCGGGCTAGAGGACTTTAAGGACTCACTTAGAGGATACTAGCTTAAAGCCATATCCAAGATAGAGAATCTTATCCCGACCTAACTACTGGACCCTCACTTGTGTCAAACCTACTCCTGCCTAGGAACTATGCTCTATTTTAAAAACAGCCCAAGTTATGCCAAGCTTCCAAGCTGACCATAGACACCAGACTTTAACTCATGCTAACTTCTCTGCAGAATTGATTGAGCCTCAACCTAATCTTGATCGAGTCAGCCCTTGACTGCAAATCATTTCTCTCGCTTTAGCCTACTTGTACCATATTTCTAATACCCAACTACCACTTGACATGTGTCTTCTAGTACATACTTTCTAAAAGGATTCCTTACCTTTTCAAACTGAATGTTCTTTATCTCTTTTACCCTTTTTAGTATGTATTATGTAACCTAATTGTAAGAATATCCTTTTTTGCCTTTTCATACATGTAAAGTAACCCTAATGGCTGGATAAATAAACCCCCATTTTACTTGTACGTAGAGATTCGATTCATCAATATCAGATTACTCAAGTTTCCTTTAAGCAACTTTAGTATTCTCATTATCCTTCAACTCTTATATATTCCATTTAACAAGGAGTAGTAGTTAGTGACCCTTCAGTTTGGACCGGTGTATCATATCTAGCGAATTGTAGGTCGAGTATGATCGAGTGGTGTGTCATATCCATTCGATAGCTACCATCGGACTTTGCTAGCTTTTCTTTTGTTCCTTTGGGTTTGCTTCATTGTGGTGCCTCTCCGTGTGTCCTACCCCAAAGATGCATCACCCTACCAACCAAAGAGGTCGATCCTCCCATTCTCTACCTCAGTACTTAGGCACCTAACTTAACCCAAGGAACATTAGCTTGAACTTCCTCACTTAGCTTGGCTAAAGGAACATATAGCTTAGATCGCCCCATTTGGCTCAGCTTGAGGTGTGCTCAGCTTGGACTACTCCATCATGCATCATCTTAGCTCGAACTTAGGTCATGCCATGCTGATCACTTCTCTAAGGACGTCGGCATAGCAATTTCTTTTTTAGATCACCAAGCTATTATAAGAACTCTAGGTCCAGCTGAGCCATGTGCTTGAGCAGTGCTACACCAACCCCCTCTGGCTCACGCAGAGGTTTTTCAAGGGTGTGTGTGCAAATGTTGATGGGATATTTTGGGCTTGGGCTCTTGATGAGTTCCTAATTGCACATATTTTTAACTAGTGATTTTCGATTATTTTCCTTGATATTTGAGTTTATTTTTAGATAATAATACTGAATTGAGTAAAATTTTATTTTCTAAGTTTTGAAATGATCTACATGAGAAAATAAGAAGATAGAAACAAATTCTACTCAAATTAGAGTTAAGATGAACAAATTATGAAAGTTTAAAGATCAATATAGTTGAATGACATAACTGTGTTGTTTCTAGGCAAAATTAGAGTTGATTTTCTACTATTACAGCTTAAGACATAACCAAAAGACACGACCATGTCATTGGTAATGTCGTTTCAATTACAAAAAAAAAAAAAGAAGAGATAAACGCGAAGTAAAGTCAAGGACATGACCAAAAGACATGATTATGTTCTCGATCATATATTTTCCAATTGACCTATTTTTTTTTTTAGCTCTTCATATATAGTCTTATTAGGATTTATTTGTGAGAACTT
Source organism: Lumnitzera littorea (assembly GCA_024138015.1). NCBI lineage: Eukaryota > Viridiplantae > Streptophyta > Magnoliopsida > Myrtales > Combretaceae > Lumnitzera > Lumnitzera littorea. Next base: position 45,076,138 of record JAMXBB010000008.1, on the reverse strand, counting down.
TTTAGCACAACTTTTAGTGAGTTTTTTAAGTTAAGAACAATCAAAATAAAGCAAGGAGAAGAGAGGATTTCGAGATTTAATTTTGTTTAGATTTCATGTTACTTCTTTCTTTGTTTTTTTTCTATACTTTGTTTTCAAATTCCTATTTTGTGATGTATAGAGAGTAGAACCTTAGTATTTAGATTTTGTGAGACCTAGATCTATTCATATGATATTTTAATTTCTTGATTAGTTTAGTTCTTTATTATTTTCTTGATTCAACTATGTTTGCTTCATGATTTAGGTTATTATTTCCGCAAGTAGTAATTTAGAGTTTGATATCTAATAAAAGAATTGAGAGATTTCTTATAAGATTAGATCTAGGCATAGTTAATGGAAATTATTGCAAGATTAGAGATAATTTATAAGATTCTTCTAGAATTTTAAATTAAAGCATAGAGAATTTATTGTTCAATAATATAATCTTAGATCATGTTATTGATAAGATGCTCTAATAGATGATTTTAGGGTTAAGGTTAATTGGCTTAAGAAAGTGATTAACTTTAATAGAGAATTCTCTCAGTCAAGAAAGATTTAAGAATAATTTGGATTATTTTTAGGAAAATCACATGTTAGATCTAGGTACAACATTGAATTTTGAATTAATTTCTAATTGAATTGATTTTTTATTAATTCTTGAATTTATCCTAATTAATCTTTAAATTAGTTTTAGCAATAATTTAGATCTACTTCTTTAAGTTTCTTGAAATTTAATTTACCGGTTAAATGATAGAGACCTAGTGAGTACAAGTTGTCAAAGTTCCTAAGGGATTGACACTTGAACTCATATTCACTATATTATAAACTGATATATGCACTTGCCTCCATTAGCCCCTTTGGCCCATACTAGCCTATTTGGACTCATGGTGTAACTTGTCTTTCTTTGGATCCAACCTCCTTGTCTATCTAGCTTATAAGCCCCACAATCAGGTGTTCGAGGTTTTGTTTATAAAATTTAGAGCGATTAGGTAAGTTATTCAATTAAGCCCAAATTTTACAACAAAATTAAAAATATTAGTTAACGTGATCCCGTGAGTTTAAATTTAGGAAAATAAATAATAAAATAATTAATTGTTATAATATCAAATTATATGTATATTTTATTTATCAGAAACACATAAAATGAGTTTTGATAACTAATGAATCAATAAAGATAAATTATATACATGCGAAAAATCATAAAATAACTTAAATAATATTTAGGAGTATTTAATTGCACCATATATATATATATATATATATCTACGTGTGGGTAAAAATATACAAAATTACTTAAAATGCTTGAAATATGCTAAAATAATGATAATTAATTAAAGGAAATTCATAAAAAATTAACAAAATATCAAGAAAAATACTAGAAGTTGTAGAATTATCCAAATTTAGGGCGTAGCAATCTAGAAATTGAAGAGGAAAAATCAATAAATGAGAATGAGCCAAATAAAAAGTAGAAATGGAAGAGGATAAGGGACACTTAGCCCTCTAAAAATCAAAAGAAATCCTAAACCTCTTCTACAAATACCTAAACTCTTTCTAAAATCTAGTTTTGACCTTTAGTGAATAAAAAAAAAAAATTAAGAGAGACTAGAAAGAGAAGAGAAAATTAATAAAAGAAAAATAAGAAAAATTGTGTATAATTAGGGTATGTAAAGTGAACCCATACTTAACGAGTACCTAGAAGTGGTCGACCACTACCATCACTACCACTAAACAATGGTGGCAATGCCCAAACTAGACGACAAGGTCATGGTATCCAAAGTAACTAATGCTGGTGAGTCCAATTTTTCCCTCTGATTTTTCTTTATTCATTAAAAATATTAAATAATCATGGAAAATTATAAAATTTAGTATTTTAAGATATTTTTGTATGTAGTTGTTTAGAAAAATATTATTTTGATAAAATTAGGTCCTGTGATATATAGTGCTTTAGAAACCCCTAAACTTGAGCTTATTTTCAATTTAGAAATAAATAACCTTAATAATATAGTTTTGAGCTCTAAATTTTTGTATAGATTGGTTAGAGTAATTAAATAATACTATGAAGAGATATTTTAGAAATCTACTTTCAAAATTTTTAAGTCTTAAAATGATATATAAAATGAGTGATTTTAAGTTAATTAAGTAATTAAATAGGTAATTACTAATTTAGTATACAATTAGGTGTTTTAGGATGTTAAATTTTAATGTAGTATGATATTTGTATCATTTAGAGTATTAGATATAATTATTACGTGTATTATGTAATATATATGTAATAGGTAAAATGATATATTTTAAGTTCATTTTGTAATTTGGGGTTAATTAGGTATAATTTTGATTTAAGTTATAATTAGACATTTTGATATATTATTGGATGATGAAGTGTAATATATATAGTGTTAGAAGTGTTAGATAAGTAAAATAAGTGTATAATATATAATAGTATATAATATGTGCATATAGAAATTATTAGATAAAAGTTAATAGTATTATAGTATTAGGAATATGATATATATTTATTTTGAAGGTGAATTTGTGAAATTATATGAAAAATATATGTTATTCTCACATCGAAAGCTAATTTGGTAGTTAAACTAGGATTATAGTATACTATATGAAATAAAATATTAGTTTGGACCAAATATGATATTTAGGATACTTAAGTATAATATGATTAATTTCATATTGTGGTTCAAAACAAAATCTTAAGATTACATATAATACTCATAGTTAGAACCAAATTAGAACCTAAATCAAAACCGAATTGGCAAAACAAAATAAAAACTTAACTTAAATTAAGAATAATTGTAAAAGATAAAACCCAAATGATTAAGAATAATAAAACCTTAAAATGAAGATAATAATAAGAATTTCATAACAAAACCTATTTATGGTAGTTATGTAGAAACTAAAACAACATTTGTATTATATAAATTATTGGCAATAGCCTGTATGAGTCACACCTTGTGTAAGCAAGCGGGAATTCTAGGTAAGTTATGATTAATTCATTATTGCATTTTGGAGTATTAATTTATAATATTTGAAGACTTGAGGTTGTACTTGATTATGTTTGTTATATAACTTGTAGGTTTAAAATGGACCTACATAGCAACCCAATAGGGAAAACGTTTAGGGTTCTCTGACTAAATATCGACCTTTTTGAAAAGAATAACGCTGGATAGCATAATAGGTCTCTTCTTTATCCTTAATTAAACTAAGTGATAAGAGAGCAGGTCGAGTTAAGGGTAAAGTCAATAGTTCTAAAGTAGGAGTAGTGTCTACATTACACAAGCTTAGATTTGGTAGTAAACTACTGCATAAATATGGAAACTCCTCAATCCAGATTAGAGCAGATATGATTTCTTTAATCTTGTAACAAACCGGATAACATTATACGATGGTATTTACTTATACATGCATTACATTGCATTTAATTAATTTGATTGATAACCTTGTTTGTATTGATGTATACTTTTAAGTCTTCGTCCCAACTTATTAAGTGATTAGTTGCTCACATCCTTACAGATGTTGTTACAGATATTAGCTAAGAAGTAGCCATATAATTATCCTAAACCTAGTAACTATTGAATCCTAGGAAATAAGGATAAAAACTCGAGAATTAATTATACTCTCAAGTTTGGATTTTATCTTTAAAACTTTTAGTAATAATTTATGTATTTCTCAAGTAAATTATGATTAGGTTACTAAATCTTGTAAACATACTTAAATTATTTTAGTATAAATATATATTTTTTATAATTTTATAGGTAAATAACATGTTTATTTATAAACTGTTTATTTTAAAACGGATTAATCGTAGATATTTTGTATAAATCAAGTCTAAAATAACGACCGAAATGCCGATTTCTATCATATAATAGTTTATATGGCGGGACTTTAACGACTCTGCTGCTTCGGGACATGATATAGCTAACCTCAGCTCAAACCCGTTAAACGACCTGTCCAATTATAGCAAGCTATAATGACTAGAAAACGAAGAATAAAGTTTGAAAACTAAGTCAACAACCACCTCCCATGAATCAGGAGTATGTTGGATTATACAACCCCACCCTTCACTGTCTACTGACGATTTCTCAACTTTCAACAACTCTTCTTTATAAATACCAAGTTACTCCTAACGATAAACTACTTAGTCACTTTGCCTACCTAGTCTATTCTTTGCACTTAAAGCATTCTTATTCTCTAAACTACCTAATAATAACTTAAGTATTAGGGTGACCACATCGAATAACACTACAATTCCTCTTATCATGTTCTCTTTTACAGATTATACAATTTTGCATAAAGCCCAATCCTCTTACTATTTTACTAATTAGATCTTATATACGCTAATTATATATTACAAGATCGAGAATTGAATAATAATTTTTAAAAATGATGGTTATTTAAGAGTTATTTTTATTTTAATAATATAAATAGATAAAAAGTTTTGTTGTTTTATAATATGCTTTAGTACTTCTGGAAAACCTTACGTGTCCATTGACAGCCGAATACAATATGTCATCGTGCTGCTGACATAAAAATCCAGACATACATAATAATATTTCCCTGCGACGTGTTGTAAGTCCGTGACTTGTGACTTGTCTAATTCTTATCTGAATGTACTCGGCGGATTATTAACGGTAAATAATTGGCACGTTTCCACAGCCAATTAGATCTTGCAAATTGCAAAGCCATTCATTTTTTTCTTTTTTCAATTTAATCGAACCACGATAATATCAGGAAAATACCAGAAAGGGAAAGAAAAAAGAGAAACTTTTGATTTCTTTTACGACTTTGTACAAATAAATAAGTTTTTTTTTTTTTTTTTGAGATTTTTATAAGGTTATGTGCTAATTTCTTTTTTCAATATTTAAACATCTTTTATTTGCATTCAATATATTCAGTTCAACACCTAAGTGAACTACTAAAACAGTTACAAAATTGCTGTTCGACTCGATTCATACTTTATTTTGGTTATTGTGGTCCCTCTTATCCCTTTTATTTTGGGTAAGGATTATATTACTCTTTTGCCATTAAACTTACATAATCTATTGTCCTATATATTAAAATCAATAAAAGGATCATTAGGGATCGTTTTACTATTTTCCAGAGAGAGATACACAGAAAAGGAAAATAATAATACTCTGTTAAATCACTTATTAAAGCTTTTTCATTTTAATGTAGAAGATCGGATTCTTAAGTTATTGGAATAGAGAATAAGTGCTATAGTATATAGTTAAATAGAGTATCATACCTTTAAGTAATTAAAATATAAAATTAACTTATAATAGGTGATTTAAATAAAGAAATAAAATTCTAATTTTATTTCAAAGCTTTCCCATACTTAGTTATCTATCTAACCTATTTATTATAACATTGATTTTATATATTAATTATTTAAAATTTTAATTTATTTAAATTTAACTCCGAACTTAATTCTATCGTGTTTATATTCTCACCTTGTAAGTTAAAGGTTTATTAAATATAAAAACACTGAAAAGCTTTTTTATTTTATTTTAAAAAATAAACTACGTAAAGTAGAAACGGAGGGCGATTGATGTCATTTCACGAGGGGGCAAAACAGCAGCGGACATTTCCCACGTTGGAAAGCACTGAGTGTGTGCATCTGACGCAGCTTCTTTCTTTTGACTCGAAGGTCACGCTCATCTGCGATCTCAGCCGTCCATCAAAACGCGCTGAATCTTTAAAAAAACACTTTTACAAGTAACCTCACTCACGGTCCACGTGTACGATCACAACTCAAACCCATATCCCAAAATAAAATAATACCCCAATTTAATAATATTTTTCTGAAAAATATCGGCCCAAGCCGTAACGTAACATCTTATCGTGACTTTATCAGTGATAATAACATGGGTTTAAACTCGTTTAATGGTATGAATATTCGTGGGTCACTGGAACGGATTAAGTTTACTTTAATTGTAATATGATAGTTGATAGGAAAAAAAAAATTTATTTGTTATTATTACCCAAGAAAGACAAAAAAAAATACTAGAGTTGCTGTTTCATTTACACATATGAAAACGTTGGTGATCGTTTAGTAAACTTATTTAATAGTTTTGACATTTTGATAAAAAAGTTTTGCATCTTCATATACTTTTTTTTTTTCATAGAGTATATAGCTAATCTCAAAAATGTGATAAATTTTTACATTTAGAAGTCCAATAAGCATTCAATCTTTTTATTTTATTTTTGCTAAGAATAAACATTTGATCTTCGAAACATCTATTAATATAATCATCTATACAAATGGTGGAATAAAAATCCTTGCACATTATGAAAAGCTTGTTATCGTGCAGCTTTTCAATGAAAATGAATTGTGCACGAATACCTCTGCTCCACAAAGTCAGTAGATGATGAAACGTTCTTTTCTGCTTAAAAAATTTTAAATGGGATATTTATATATATCTGCAATTATTAGGGCTATGAACAAACGAATTGAATAATCTACTACAGAGCTAAAATTTGAACTTATTTGAAATTTTAGAATTTAAATTTTGATTCAATTTTAATTGAGTTTAGAATTTTGAATTTAAACTTAACTTGATAAATTTATTTCAACTTGATTTAAATAGAAAATATGTTTATATTTTAGTCATATTAATATTAATAACAAAATTTAATTCAAAATCGATTAATGTTTATACGTGATTCAAAATAGATTTGGTCAACAAACCATTTGAGCTAAACATTATAAAGTTAAAAAGTTTGAGTTTATTAATTAATCAAATTGATCAAGCTCAAGCTTTACTCAATTCAATTGTTGTTTAATCGAATTCAGATAAACATATAAAATATAATTATTCGTACATAATTTGATTTATTTATAATTCTATGAAATACTTCGGAATTACTTTATTAATGCGGTCTTTGGGCATCAATTAATATCTTATGTATAAATATTATCTTCCAAAATTCTTTAGTAAATTCATTTATTTATTTTCTCTTATTATTTTTATCGCTATAATTGTTATTTTCTTTTTTAATTAAAGAAAAAAACAAAAACAAAAAGACATGGAGATTGAAGGCTGTGCAAGCGCAATGACATGTCGGATGCGTGCATTGTCATGCTATGCCGTATGTGGAATGCATATTAAATGCTAAATAAATGTAAGTGGGCCCACCGGCGACGGCAACAAGCAATCTAACGGCTGGGACGTGCTGGATCCAACGGTGAAGGATCAGGACACGACATGGGTGACAGGAAGAGCATCTCTGCCGAGGAGGACAGATGAGCATCTCAAGTTAACACGTATTTTAGGGGGGTGGGGGTAGCGTAGTAGACTTTGAGGTGGCCCCCACAACCACTTTGGTGCATGTCGGTGAAGGTGGTCTGAACGAGATTGACGTGTCCGGAGCAGGTGGACTCCAGGAACTAGTGGGACCCACCAAGGCAACAGAAGTTTACATAGCCAGCTCACCTTTAACGTCCCCGTCTCCTTCTAGAGATCTTAAATGGCCCACGTATCACCAAGTTTTGTCCACGTGGTTTCTCCACGTGTCTATCTGTTATTTGTCCTCTAAATGAATCTCCGTTTATCTGATCTAGGATAGTATAGGTTGAATAAAATAAGAAAGATATTAACGGGGGAACAAAATGGATGCGTGATTCCCGAGCTATCATCTAGTCCCAACAAAATTCTTTTTTTTTTTTTTTTTTTTTTCATTTATCTTCAAAACTTTTCTAAATTAAATCACTAAAACGATCACAATTAAAATTTGATTTGATTTATTTTAGTTTGGTTTTATAACCAATCCACGTTATCACTAGGAATCAAGATCCAGTACTCCACGGTACTCTTCATATTAGAATAGAATTCCCTCCCATTCCATTTCTTCAAAAGTTAGGGGTGTGTGATGTACATTAGTTTCCAAGAGAGAAAACTTTTCCATGTTGTTGTAATATAAGGTCAAGAAATAACGATAAAAGACAATTTATTTTAATTGAATTAATATCTTGTTGTTAAACTTAGTGTGTAAATAGAGAAGTGAAACCTAATCACAAGCTATTTAATTTTAATTGTTTTCACTCAAGTTTGATTCAAAAATAATTGATTCAAATTTGTGTTCATGCTCAAACTAGTTGAAAGTTAATCAATTAGTGCTCCGATATTATGATATTTGACTTAATCGATTTGCGAGCCTAATAAGCTCATGTTGAGCTTAAATGCTAATTCAGCTCGAGTTAAGTTTGCATATATTATTTTAATAAATAAAAAATTATTATTTTGAAAAATTAATGAGTTTAATCAAATAAAATTTGAGTTTCTTGAGGAAAACTTTTAATTGAGCTTAAGCTCAAAAATTTAAATTTAATAAAATTCAAATCGAATCTAAGCTCAAAAATTTTGAGGCAACTCAAGTTTAAACTCGAATTAAACACTATATCGTTTTGACTAAACTAATTTATAGTTATAACCAAACCATTTGTTATATCTTTACAATATAGATTCTAAAAGTAGGATATCTTCGATTACAACGCCTTAAGGCTACTTTAATAACTGGTTTTATTTTTTTTTTTCTATCTTATTTGATTTGATTATAATTTTTATTACTGAAATTTTATGAGGTAATTTTTTAAAATATGGTTTAACATAAATATAATATAATTTTAGCTCAATTTCTTGAATACTAATCCAAATCAAACTCATAACATATATTTGTTTGGTTCAAAACGTGCCCTTTAATGGGAATCCCTTCCAAAGCAATCTAATCACAATGACGAGAGCTAATAGACTTAGCACTTTGGTGCAAATGGGGAATAGGTTCAAAGTTAACTTATGCCTTCTAAGACGTGTTCGTGGTATGCATATCCTTCCTAGGAAGCTTATAAGTCGTTTGCAGATTAGATAAACTAAGACCGAGACGAAGCCATCACACTAGCCTTCATGACAATTCGTAAGTTCAAGACTTCCAGATATCAAGCTTACCGTTTTAATAGCAAGAGAACATCATTTAGATGATAAGCTATATCATTCCAACCCTGAAAGAGTCACCTCCTCCATTTAGGTGGTAACTATTATACAGTGACAAGAGGTGATGCAAAATCACTGTTTTTATGAAATAACCTGATAATTGTTATTGTGCTTGTGAGATTATAAATAGAAATAGATATTTATGCATTTTTAAGTTTTTGTGTTTATGAAGGATGAATTTGAAAAAGATATAAATGGGATTAATATTTGATGTTATATACGTATTTAAAAAGGAATTAATTTGTGGTCAAATTATAGATTGATATCATTCATGTCCTATGAAAAATAACGGGTGTTAAAGGAAACAAGTGTGATATACTAGCTCGATCAACTACTTCTCCACAATCTAAATATAGATTGATAAGAAAATCATATGAATAATAGTAGTGATGAAATTCACGTGTCCCAATAACAATATTTTCTCACTAGCGAAAGAAAACTAGATTAAATCATTATCAACTACTTTAGTCGCATATATATGGGCTCAATGAGATAAACCCGAAAATCTTAACAAGAAAAATATTATTAAAATAGAATAATATTAGAATAAATATCTAAAAACAAAGTTAGTTAACCTAAATAAAACAAAAGCAAATAATATCAAATAGGAAGATGGTCAGACTAGCCTGTGCCTCTTAGAAAGCTAGCTTAAGTTGGTCCTATAGTGACTAGATTGACAATGGACAATCAACCTTGCTCCATTTTAACCTTAGGTAAACTATTGATTGGCAATGATTAGGTTAACTACACAAACCTTCAATGGCTTGAACCCATGTTTTAACTCGCTTAGGATTATTTCCTTTAGCCCTTAACTTCTGAATTGTTCCATGATTCTTATTATTGCCTTAGAGATGAAAAAAGATTCATCCTCGAATCTTAATTCTTTTGATCACTAAGGTCGAAATCCTCTTTCTTCTAATGAAAGATCTTTGTGGGCACATAAACAATTTATTATCCTTTTATTTTCTTGAAAAGTGCAAACACTTTTAATTGAACCTCTTCGATATACAAAGGGAATAACTTAAAGATTTTTTAGTTCTTTTGAATGGTGAATGTTTTATTCTAGTCATCATAAATTGCATAATAGTCACCTAGCATCTTGAGGAACTATATCACAAACAACTTGCTCAGTTATTGCAACCTTGACCTAGAATATGTAACTAGTAAACATTAATGTTGTAAAAACAACATTAGTGCAACTGCCTCCATTAATCAAAATCTTATAAATCTTTCCTTACACTAAACATTTAAGTATGATTGTCAGAATCATGATTTTTCTATCAATTTAAATGCATAGAATTGATAAAACCGTATAGAATCGTATAAAACTGATAAAATTGTAAACTTACATAATTGTATACCAAAATTCATAATCTTACTAAATATCTATATATAAATAATTTTATATCCATTTCAATTAAGAAAAATATTATAAAATTATAAACTTGTATAATCATATTATTGACTTATAATTTTAACAATTATTCATTTAAGTGAAAAGGATTTTCTCTCTACCTTCAAATTGTATAATGTTTAAGTAGTCAAAGTTTCATTATGCTCTGGAAATATGATGGTAGATTATCCCATTCTTATGATCGCTTTCACTATCCTTCCATACTTCCTATTCAATTTCTAATCTCTTTTCCTTCAAAGATCATAACTTTAATACTTATAATGCCTGATGTCCATAGCCTAAACAATCAAAAGTTCTATATCTTAGCTTTTCTTCGTCTATAGTTATTTTTGAGATTTACCTTAGGTACCTATCCCTTATTGATATCCCTTTTAAAATTTTTTAGTTATGATAAACTTATCCTTATTTCATATGACATTTGTTGATGGGTTGGAAATTTCGACACTCCATGCTTTTAATACCTCTCAACTTTAGCTACTAATTTGATCACATCTTCAAAGCTTAATATCACTATAACTCTACTTGAAATGCCTCGTAAAAATGGTTTTAAAACAAAGGGCATTTTAGTGAATTCCCTCCTTAATTAATCTATAACTAACCATGTTATATATTCTATTTAATTACAGATTATAGTAATACAATGTGTGTTACTCTATCATAGTTAGAGTGGGTCCTATTTAAAACCTTAGTTTACAAATATAAAGATGAAAATAAAGAGTCCTCTTCCTCTTTTACTTATTGTGACTTCTATTAGAATTAAAAGGATGAAGTGGTTGAAAGAAGGAGTCTTAGATGATCGAAGAAATATAAGATTATGATAAGGGTTATATCTTGTCAAGTTCTAATGTCTAGTAAATTTGAAACTAATCTTATAGTTTATGGATTACACTTAGAATTTCAAAGGTTAGTGATTTTGTGGTGACAGCGAAAACCTCAAAGAAGAATTATGGTTTTCTTCTATTGATCAGATAAGGATCTATCATGGATTAACTTTATCCTTTTGTTAATTAAAAGTTCCAATTTATGGTTGCTTATGGAGGAAAAACCCAAATTTTATTTATGTACAATAATTTATGTAAGGAGCATTTCAGGTTATAATTAGGAGCATGATTTAGTAAGGTAAAGTTATAATACTTTTTATGTAAAATCAGTAGAATGAATATATGGTTCATTATATTGAAGTTGACTAACTTATGAAATCTGAGATGTTATTTAGGATAAAGAACAAAATTAATTTTTGAGATTAATAGGAGTATGAAAAATTTGATTGAAATGAGCAATTGAATATGACTTAGTGCTTTATAGATCATGAGTTTAGTCGATTTCATTATTGGGATTGAATGTGGGAAAAAAAAGAGAGAAAGTCGAAAGTTCTGTGAAAGTTGTTGTTAATCCTTAATGTTTTAGATTATTTTATAACAAATTAAGAAAAAGGAATGTGTTATTAGATGATTTATTAAATAAGGAGGATATTGATTCCATGTTGTAAATTTTCAAGGTAGTGCACTATTCGTTTAATGGAATTGAGATATTGATAACTGTTGTTGATGAATTTATTAAAAATATTTTGGATATTATCTTTTTATTTATCAATAAAGTTTCAAGTATTAAAAGTGTTGATATCACGCTATATGAAGTTGTTGTAATGACTTTTGTAGTAATGTTTTATGTTAAAAGTCAATTACATGATTTAATCAAATAACAAAGTTTGATCTTTAGTGATTGAATTGATTTGGTTTTCTTTAGGAAAGTTTAAGAAAAAAGATATTTTTAGAACCTTAGATTTATTTGACCCTAAGGTGGTGTACAATATTACTACTAAAAATACTTAATATAATATGTTATAAGATGTTATAATTAACGTATTCTATTGAAATATTAGTTAAAACTTTTTTTATGCGTAATTTAAACAACAAAGCTATAATTGACCTTAAACTAATTCTATAAGTAACTAGTAGGATATTAGATACAATAATGTAGTAGACCTAATAGAAAATTTATAATTATTGGTAATAAAGATAGTATTAAATAAGTGTATGTAAAATATATTGTTAATTAGTAATTATGTTGTCATTGACCCCATAATGATTATTAAACTCCTTTTGTGTGTTTGTCTAAAAAAAAAAAAAAGAAGAAGAAAGAAACTCCATATATGTATGCCTTAGTCAAATTAAAAATTTTGAAACTAAATTCAATACTTTGAATAACCTCTAAATAACTTGATTGATAAAATTTAATGACCTTAATAAACCTAATTGGTAAAAGATCTTAATTGACTTAATTAACAAAGTTAATAACCTACAATTGACTTTCTTAATTAAAGTTAGTGGCTATTAATTGTCTTAATTATTAAAAAGTAATTGAAACTTATAATTTAATATAATAATGCAATAGTAACAAGTTAATAAGTTAATTAGTCAAAATAGATAGAACTGTTAGAATAACTTAATTAACTATATTTAGTTATTTTGTTATGACAAGCTAATTTTAAGCTAGTTTTGATAAGTTGTTACTTATCTAATAAGTGGTAATAAATTAGAAATATTAAGTATATAGACAATTAGTTAAGACTTGTTAGTTAAATGTCATTTAGAATAGTTAGGATAAAAAAATAAAAAAAAAAGGTGAAGTTATCCCATGAGTAGATAATTGTTAATCTATAGTGAAGGATTTAATCCATGATGGATTATACTCTTTTAGCTATAGGATTACCTCTTCCATCTAACTTAAACTAATAGGTATTTAATTATAACCTATCTTTACGTATTGATTTTAGCCATGAGTAAAGTTCAAGTGTTTCTTTTTCTTTTCTTTTCTACATGTTTAAGTGAGATAAAGAAAGTGGTAAATTTTGATAATCCAGACTCAAGTATGGGATACTTACTTGTGATGTGCGTTTGCTAAGCTAGTTGTTTAATTGGATTTAATTAACTATCCGACTTAAATGTGATGATTCTTATGAGACGTTGTCCTGAGTGGAGTCTCACTTAAAAATAATCTAGGTAAATTTAGATTGATCCTTGGTTCTTAAGGTATTATGAAGGACCTAACACTAATACTATATGGTATTTTGTATAATTGTGTGAGCCGGAATTGTTAGTACTCCTTTTTTGCTTGATAGATTAAAATGAAGATGATTAAATGGATGGTTATTATATTATTGTATTATGCACTTATGTGTGCGTGTGTGATTAGAAAATTGTATGCTAATTTTTTTTTAAATGCAAGTACTTGAATAGAAAATTTCATGATTTATCGATTTTGTATATGATCAACAAGATTGTTAAGTTGAGTAGTGGCGATTAGAATTTCAACCGTAAGGATGATAATTGAATTAAGATAGTTAAAATTTCATTATATAATTATATAAAGTCTTGATTTGAACTTTATGAAATTTGTCTAGTGATTGTTATGTTTTATTCAAAGATTGAAATTTTATTGTGACTACTTCAAGAATACAATAAGTAATTTGGAGACTTCAATAAATATTTACGCTTAACATGTCAATAAATTATAAGGACACGTGGTGGGTTGTAGCTTTCTAAGTTTTTGAGTGTTACACCACTACACTAGAAATATATCAAATTTAAGCCTATTGATAAGTCTGGCTATCGAATTCATTGACCTTTCGCCTAATCAATAGTATCTCAATGTCCTTTAGATACTCTACTTTCCTTTTACCCTACTTTAGAGTTTGTAACTCGATTAAGATCCCTTATTTATAGTAGTTAGGTGCAAATCTTTGTTGCATCAATCTCTTCATTAGATGCCATGTCCTCACCTTCCCCTCATCATTCCTATGATCTAAATTTATTTTACTAGTGTTTGGCATAATCAGTAAAGGCTAAGAATATGTTATATTTATCTTATTATGCTCATCCCGTGCATAATAATCAAACACCTTCTTTATTCTTGGCACCTAATCCAATACTTATCTGGTTTAATACTCCCTTTTAAAAAGAGGAATTTTTAGATTAGTATTCTATACACCTTCATGCCCACCCTCTCCTTCCATCCTTAGAGTTGTTTGCATTGGATTTTTGCTCACATACTTTACTTCATCGGAATTTTGCTTCTTCTTTTTTTTTTTTTTTATCATTTAGTTTAGTTTTATTTTAGGTTTATGAAATTTCATTAAAAAAAGGAGTCTTTATATCATGTTACCAATGTCCTTATTTCAAAAAAAAAAAAAAAACACTATTTGGGGGCTTTATTAGGACTAACTAGTGAAAGGCCTAGAGCGGGAAGAGATCTTAGAAACTAATCATACTCTGAGAAAAAATCTCAAAATCGTATTTGTTTAGAAGAAAAACAAAAATTGTGTTTTCACTATAGTCTTACAGAACGATAATTACTTAAATATGTTCATATTGCTAGAAAAGCTAAAAGGTTAATAGGTCAAGTTTTACTATAATTACTTGAAATGCGTTTAGATAACATCCTTTTTTGATTGGGTATGGTTTCGACTATTCCTCAAGGTCGCCAATTAGTTAACCATAGACATATTTTAGTTAATGGCAGTATGGTAAATATACTAAGTTATCGTTGTAAAACTTTTACTATTTACATTGCTATGAATCTATCTTATATATTCATCTTTCTCATAATCATTATCAGTGATTCTTTTACCTTATTCCTCTATTGTTTTAAAGTAGATAAACAACTTTCATAATCTATGCTACATTCCTTTACACTATTATCATTAATACCTTTAGTAGACACATTTTTCTCAACAATCCATGAAATAAGTTTTGTGATCAAATCTCAATAAAACACCATGCTACTAATCATGATCTACATACTACTTATATTTTCAACAATTGAAAGAGATATATTTACAACAAGAAGCACATCCTTAAAAGCTCTAATGCCAGCTAATGCAAAATTGAGATCGCTTTGAAATAATCTAATAATTGATTTTGTATTTTTTAGGTATATTGAAGTAACTTTGTTAACCTTGCACCATTTTCTCCCTGGGTCGACTTTTTGATTGGCCTTGCTTTGGTTAACTTCACTTAGGTTGACCCTTTGAATCTTCAATAGCTTTAACTCGTGTTTAGACTCATCTTAGATTATTCCATTTAGCCTTTAAATTCTTATTCATTCCATGATTCCAATTAGAGGTCTATCATGCAAATGATGCTATCTTGCCATTCAAATGGTAGCAAGATTACTACTGACCATAATAGCAGCCTCTTTATTGTCTAGCTAGTAGCCTATAAGCATTAGGGATGTAGCTTAATTCTTACACTTTTTTTTTTTGTATGTGTGCTTTTACGTTATTTAATGACTCTTTTGGTCTTTCAATTTCACCTAGTCCTTATGAAAGGCACTATACAAATGTATTGGATGTTGTTAACCTTTTTTAAGACCATTATTAAGTGTTTTTTTTCCTTTAGCCTTATCCTTATCAATTCTAAGTTGTGGTAAATACTTGATGTTATCAAATTATGCATGATATCAATTCGATAACATCTTAGCTCAACTTTGCTTTGGTGAGTCATGTTCCTGATAGAGTTGCTCATATCCTTACATCTAAAAACACAAAAATTATTCATTTTTATTAATTGGAAACTTGATTAGTAGTTATGCTTAGCTTAACTTGGTTTAGGCACATTAACCTTAACCATAATATGCATTGTACCTAATATGGCTAACGATTGGCTTGGATGAATTTCTTTATTAAAATTTTTTTTTCATTACTTCCATTTTTATGATCTAATTTGAGGGATCTAAGTTTGATTATTGTTACCATAAAATTTGTCGTTAGTTTGAATAAAGTATTCGAAATTTTATATTTTATTTTTATTTTTCACACTTATGTCATTTTATTTTCAAATTATACTCGAGCTTTTGTGTTCATTCATTTTGCATACATATATATATAATATAATTTATCTTCAATTCTATAATTTCAATCCCATCACCCATCATTAAAAAATGGAAAGTTTAATATGTAAGAATGGTTTGCATGGAATGGGTCGGAAAGGGAATGTCCATGAAATAAAATTAAATGCATATAATAGAATTATAAAAAATAATCTTAATTATTGAATATTATAATTAAATTAAATATTAAAAGATAATTTAATCAATAATAATAAATACAAAAAGAATGGCATTGCGATTCCATTTTTAAGAAGATAAAATCAAATATCTCTTTGAATTTAAATTTTGATTTTTAAATATTCTTCTAAATATAAAAAAAAAAAATGAAATTTGGAATCGTGATTTTATTATCGTCTATTCCGACCTACTAAAGATGGAATAAGAGGAAGGGTTTGATAAAACTGTTATTCATTTAATTTTATGGAAGCAAATATTAATTGAAGAATGAACTAACAGCAAGGCTCTGATTTATTATTAATTTTTTGTTAATTATTATAAAAGAAAGGGCAGATTTGCAGACATGGTGACGTTTCTTGCAGGCGCCTGATTTTACTCCGTAAACACATGTGGTCCCACTGACGTGGACCTGAAGCTAATGTGGAGGATTAGATTAGATTTAGATCTGTACATTTTCTTCGATTTTCCATCTCGAATTTGGCGGAGAAAAGGATAATATTCCTTCTAGACTTTTCATTGGTCTTGCATAGGTGGTGGTGCTAGTACCACTGTACCAGAACTACATTGTGTTTATGTCCCCGAAAATGCCCATGAATTCTTCGCTTATTTACAAAAATACCCACCCCTCTATGAATAGATAAAATAACGATTGCTTTCCTTCATTTCGATTTATTCTTTTAAAATATTATCATTAAAAATTATAACTTTATAATAATATTATAAAGTATCTTAAAAATCTAAATGATTTTAGTTATTAATTTATAAATTTATAGAAAGTGAATTAAAAGAGATAAAATTTATAGATAAAAGTTTTATCTAGATAAATATATACTTGTAACTATTTTAACGATACCTTTTAATAAAATGTGTTACATGATATACTGAAGTTTTATAGAGGAGTATAGGATTGTATATGAAACCATGGCACCCCTCTTATGGAGAACCCTGCTATATCTACCCTATTTTTTTCTTTTCTTTTATTTATTTATTTATTTTTTACTTTGGAGCCGTTTTCTTTGAATTTTCTGGCTAGATAGACATTTTCAACATGCTCACATTGGAATTGACATTGGAAAAAAGCTGTTATTTATTTATTTCTATTTTCGGTGCCGGTCCTCTCGTGCCACTTGCGCTCAATTAGGGGCTGCCGCTAAGAGAACCCCAATCTCGTCCAAAGATTTTCTAATTAGACACGGCCCATTGGATTGGGACCATCTTATAATAGTTTTATTCGGCCACATGAAAAAAAAAAGGCCTTTAAAATAGTTATTAAGAGATTAAAATATATATATATATTTTTAAAAGATTGATCACATACATTAAAAGCATAACACTTACTTCTTTTAGCTCTCTGCAGGCAGTACATCAGAAGAGACTTAAAGGATTATGCTATGGGAGCATGCGCTAGATGCTATATAAGATCATGTTTACTTCTAAAAAATCCATTTATACATTAATATTTTAAGGAACTTTTTTCTTAAAATCTCTTTACTTTATCTCAAATCATTTTTATAAAAGTTCCTTAACTGTTTTTTAAAGTTTTTTATGGGATGTGATAATGACACTTTAACACATCAAAAATTAAAAAAGGAAAAAGGGGAACTTCATATCACTCCCTTACATTGCTGAAGGAAGGCAATATTTGCTTCTTCACCCATCTATTCTCGAGCTAAGGGACGAAGGATGTCCGTGGTATATACAAAAGAAAAAACTATACTATTCTCCGTATTACTATTTTATTCTTCTCATCACGTATTTTTCCGACAATTGGACGCAACTAGGATTAGTTTTTGTAGTGAAGAAGTACGATGGGCCATGGGCCACGTATTGGACATCATTGGGGTCCATCAAACCTCCCTCTCGCCCCTACGTTGTATTGTCTCTCGTTGCCTAGCTTCTTTCGTTGCATGCTCACAACATCCTTATATTGGTTTTTTAGAAAGAATATTATTCCTTTCAATCCAAATACCGTGCATAGCAGCCCCAAAAGCAAGTTTCAGGATCATCTTCTACAAGCTACTGCCCTTCATATTCAGTACTGCCCATGAGCTTAAGAATAACGCAAAGTATAGCTTAACTAATATGTCGGCATTCTCATCCTTCAGTCCTATTAGAGATCGATGGATTTTTTTATTTAATGACTGCTATATAACAACATGCATCATCTACTTAAAGAGAGAGGATAAGGAAGCAAAACCTCTATGTAAAACCACCGGAGAAAGTATTTTTTCTTTTTTTTTTGGTAAAGATGAGGGAAAAGAAAAAGATTTTCTCCCTTATTTACTACTTACTAAGTTAAAGAAGAATCAAATTATTACTATATTTATTCCTTTTTTCTACTCCTTCTTTTAAGTGTAAGGTAACAGCAAAGGATTGTGAGTTTTTTTCTATCAATTGGGTTCTTCTTTTTTCACCTCTATGAGGATAGCCTAAAAGGTTCATAACTACTCTTTTTACTAACAAATGCTTACCATCAGAGTAGAATCTTACTGTACATTCTAAAAATTGTATATTTGGTTTTATAGATTATAATTCTATATAAAGCTAAGTTTGACTAATTTGAAAAGAGAATGGAATTCTCATTTTTTTGAAATTAATGAAATAAATGATTTGTCATACTTGTTATAACTTATTAATATGTTATGTATAAAATAGGCGTATAATTTCATTAATATCAAATTTCAATTTTTTTGGAATTTTCATATAAAAAAAAACCTTGTGTTAAGGAAAAGATAAGAATAAAAATGAAATGAAAGATACAAAACAAATAAATGAAATCTCAATATAATGTTCTAAACCCAAATCCTTCCTTGGGTTCCTTGCTTCACTTCTGCAGCATTGGCTTAAATTAGGGAAAAAGCTATCAAAAGACGGATTAGGTGGTACTAAAAGTTAGTAAATTAGGGAAAAAACTATTAAAAGATGGATTAAGTGGTACTAAAGCCTAACTTCACTAAGATGTTGACTATGATACAAAGGAATGGAATGAGCTATTCTTTCTATGAAAAATTTAGGAATGAAGAAGGGAAGGAGTTGAAAGTATCCTTATAGAGATAGAGTGGATTTAAAAAGTCATCGAAGGGGTTGTTGTTAGGACTACTTTAGTAGGAGTTGGTGTTAGTATTTTTGACCATGAATATTTAGAAGTGCTTAGAATAATCGAAAAGATTGTATTAGACAAATTCCTAAGCATTGAGAAGGAAGGATGCTTTCAAAGGCAAAAGGCCATGATGGCATATTCTCCCCCCCTTTGCTTTTGTATATCTTCAAAACTATTAGATAGCTAGTTTAGTAGTTCTTGCATTTCCAGTTGTTATAGTTCTTGTCTGAGCTTTGTGAAGAAATCATACTTTCATACAATATCTTAATTGAATTATATGTCATGATCAATAAATTTAGCTTAATTCTACATCTATGTGCCTCAAAATCCTAGGAACTATATAAGAGTGTTTATTAGTATTGAATCAAAATCGAAATGGGGTATGGCAAAGTGATAAGGCAATGAGTTTTAGTCTTAGTATTCAGAGGTTCAAATTGATAAACAGCCAATCCCCATAATAGTGTTTACTAGTATTGAATTAAAATTGAAATGGGGTGTAGCAAAGTAATAAGGCAACGGGCTTTGGTCTTGGTATTCTAAGGTTCGATTTCTTTTGTCCTAATAAAGGTAGGTTATGTGATCCACATAGGTGGTTGTGGGTTGCTACCCACCACTTGAAGGTGGTTGCGTAACATCTCCCTCACCCTAAGTGGTGGGTGACCACCCATAACTACTAAATTAGGAAAAAAAAAAGGGAAATGAGTGAAAAATGCCAATGGGTTGAAATAGGGTCGCTTACCTTCTTTTTTATTTATCTTTTTATGAGGAGACTATGGTAGTAGCCCACCACCTAAGGTAGAAGTAGTTGCAAGACCATCCCTACATGGTGCGCGACTACCACAACTACCTATGTCAGTAACATGCCTTACTTTTAGAGGTAGGTCATGACCTACTTTCATTTCATGGTAATTCCAACCACACCAAGGCTTGTAGGTAGGCAAAAACTGTTTTCTTTTTTCTTAATTTTTGCTCGATTTTTTTAATTTTTAGAATTTTTTATTAAAATTCATTAATATTATATATTCATATTATTTAATAATTAATTACCAGCAAGTAAAAAATACTGTGTTCTTATACGTACTTTAATAAAACATCAAAATTTTAGGTCATGTATTTGTTGAAAATGAAAACTCAAGTCACTTGTTTACAAAATTACAATTACATGGGTCATGTTTTTGTAATTAATCCTCATTATTTCAAGTAATCCTTAAAGCATAATGTTATGTGCTAATGTGAGAACTTTAGATGAAAGATTATTATAACATGAGCAAACAATAGTAAATAAAGAGAGTATGGAAAGATAAATAGACAACACCAATTTGCATTAGAAAATCCCACGTGAACTTAGTGAAAGACAATGAAAATATAGTAGCAAATTCATTAACAAGTGTAATGCTCTAGCCCAAAGTTAATAGTGCCTGCACATAACTTATGAGCCTTTTTATTCCACTTTGGTTAAAAGTTCCTAATTGGTATTGATTTCATATTTACTACCTTAGTCCTATAAACCACTATTGTTTCTTTCCTTTAATGCATGTAAGACTTTAATTACTAAGGACATCATAATCTTCTTCACATCGTGCCTATACATGCAATGTCTTCATCATTTCATCTTATAGAGGAGCCTAATTCTTCCCTTACTTTTCTAATGTATGATGTTTATTCTTGTGACCCTTTCTCCTATAGAAGCTTTATGATTATAGAATCTTACAGGAGTTGCTAGGCTAATGACACTCTCTACCCTCTTTGCGTTGCTCTTTAATTCTAGATGGGGTCAAAATGATGTAGCATGTAGTGAAAAAAATGTGAAATATTGAGAGAGTAAATATGACTTATTGATTCTAAATGTTAACTATTACATGGGCTTTTATATGGCTCATAACCCTAAATGTCATAAGGAAATGGAATGAAATGAAGGAAATTACTAAGTAATCTTCTTAAATGGGCGAAAAATCTTCATCAACTTGGTACACTAGAAAATGCACAAATTCAACCTTACAAATGTGCTAATTAGTAGAGTGGATTGCATTAAACTGTAGTAGACTTATATTAGTCTTTTGGAATATATTACTGGTCACATATCTCTTGAAATGAAAATAGTTATTCCTTGTAAAAGTTGGTTTAACTATAAGATTAAAAATCAAGTTTGTTTGGATTTTTGACTACCCAAACACTTCATAAATTGGATTTATACCTTGTCTAAATCACAAAACATGCCCACCAGCTTTTACCTTGGTAGTTCATCCTATAATCTAAATGACACTTTAATCACTTCAAAGTCACTTGAAATAAAAAAGTTTTTGGTACAGAAATGAAATATCTTGATGTGACTAGAGGGTCCTTGAATCAAGTCCAAAGTATAAGGAGGCTTACGAAAGGAAGAAGTAGGCAATTTTAGGATGGGTTACATAATCATGTACATACCTATGTATCTAATCATATTGAGCAACATAAGTAATTACAGGAGAATCATGATTGTATACATGTAAGGAGAGCAAGGCCGAGAGAAACACACTTAAGAACATGGTTGTAATCTTGAGTGTGAACTTCTGATGACTTCTATGTTTATTTCATTTTGTTTGCCGATTGATAGGTAAGTTTATTTACAACTTTTCCATTCTATTATGATGGGAATTCGACCTCTCTACTGCACTTGCCGACCTCTAGACAGCATATGTCAAGCTTTGGACTAATCACTTAAGGTCAATTGTGAGGCCTATAAGGGTTATTTTTTAAGGTCTTTAGTAGCTAGTTGCCGAGGACAAGTAGGTCTATGTTAGAGGTAGGCGTGGTTCGGTTTAGTATAATTTTCCCTTCTAATTGAACCAAATCGAACATCATATTATGGTTTTTTTTTTAAAAATAAATTCAACCTAATTATATGGTTTGGTTCATAATTTTTTTGAACCTAAACAAAAAAAAAAAAATAGTTTGGTTTAGTTCAACGTGCAATTCAAATTGTTTTTTTTTTTTTTTGCAATGATATTAAAATTTAAGAATGTATTCCTCTATCAATGGCTTTTGTTCTTGATTTCTTATGGGCTGAAATAGTTAATATTAGATATTTGACAATGGCAAAAAATACTAGTACAAGGGCTTGAGGGCGATCCTTGAAAGCATTTTTACTAAGGCCATATTTAAGATGTTGTCATAGTGGATGGGGAGTCTTTCATATTAATTGATTCTATTGGATATGGGGCAAAATTCTTCAAGTTGCTTGTGCTTTTGAATGTTACCTTATAGAAATCAAGTCAAAAAGTTTAGTAGTGAATCTAGAAGTATCAGAAGGGGAGAGTAATAGTGACTAGGATGTTTCTTCAAGAGCCATTAGCATGAAGGCATACTATTAGGTGGAGGAAATAAACTAAAACATTCTTCAATTGTGGGAGATATGGAGGCAATAATAGGAGTGGGATTGGTATGGTAGTACAATTGTTGAACACTTTTTTTTTTAATAATTAATTGGTTTGGTTCGATTTGAATGAATTGGTTTGGTTCGATTTTTTGAATTAAATTGCAAATCAAACTATTAAAGTTGAACTAAACCATTAACTTAATTGATTTGAAAAAAAAAATTGATTTTTCAATTTGATTTGGTTCAATTCAATTTGAGGTTTGGTATACAATTCATGGTTTTTTTGCTTAACCTTACCTTGTACCATTAGTTGAGCTGTTGTCCCTCATTTAAGTTGTTGAGCCTATCCCAAATAAGTATATTAACCTACTTAAGGATCCTTAACAGCTCGAACTACCGGACTGACCTATTCTTTGACTTGTTTAAGTTGTTTAACTTAGCTGCTAGCCTATCTAAAGACCTTCCTTCCACCTATCACAGAGCCACCATTGTAAATTCTTATTTGTTTCTACCAAGGAAAGTGCTAGTATTTGCTTGATATGTGTCCTAACATTCCTTACTACTTGCACCTGATCCCAAGTTGATTCTTTTGCTTGTGTCTATTTGTACCCTTGTAAATAACATTACTACATGTAGATAATACCCTATTGGAATTTCCCTATAAGTTGCCTTAGATTAGCCAATTATAAATAGCATTATATGTAATATACAACCATCATCTTGGACATTTGGAATATTCTCCATTTTTATAGATTTCTTGTGAGTTGAGCTCCAAATTACTTATCTTAACATCTTATCTAGTTCTTTAGTAAGAAATAATAGCGAATGACCTTAAATTAGGTGCCTCTAGGTTATAGTGTTTGTTTAGGTCATATAATGCTTGATGAGTCACATCCATTAGGTAGCTTATGGGTTTGCTAGCTTTCTATCCCCATTTCTTCTTTATGAGAATGACCCATTCTCATTGTTTGGCAACCCTAGTGATCAAATTAATTCTTAGGTACACTGTATTATTGTTTGTATTTAAGCATTATTTTGTCTTTCTTTTGGAGAGTTAGACACTTTTGACAATTGTTGTGTTTTTTGAAGATTGTCAACTTTATTGATCATCTTTGAGAGATCTATTGATCTTGTAAACACTTTTGATTTGTTTTGTAATTAGATTGGTTCATGAGTATTATTGATTGTTGATAGTTAAATTTTGCACAAAAGCTTCGTGAATTGTCGGCTTGTTCTAAGTCAAAGGTGACCTTAAGTTGCATGCTCACACTTTTAGTTAATCATCATAACAACCTTAAACTGGTCAATACCAATTGTTCGGCAATTGAATTACCAACTTGTTCCCAAGGCTTCACTAGCTCGTAACAACATTGCTAGGAAAAAGTCTAAAGGTCAAATCAGGAAGGCTCGACCTATGGAGTTTAAATGTTCAAATATTTGGATAGGGGTGTAAATGTTTGACGATTACTCTTATTGGTAACTGCATAACTACCCACTTATCCCCACGATTAAAACATGCTTAAATTCAAGAAGCACAAGGTGTTTAAGGCAGTTCAATTGCATTATCTAATCATTGGACAATTGCTTTATGATTATGTAAGGATAATCACTGTAAGACACTTTAGATGCCCTCACTACTCACTTTCTTTCATATGGTAAAATACTTATGGCTTGTTCACTTGATGAAATAGAATGAAAGGGAATGAAATTGGAATTTTATGAGAAATGGAATATGGGTGTAATATATACTACTTTGTTTAATTGGATTTATAAGTAATATAAGAATAGACATATAATATAACTTTAATAACTAAATTATATTTTCTTTCTCAACTAATCCTAAAGTAATAAGTGATAGTGGTGGCGGTGGCGGTGGCGGTGGCGGTGGCGGTGGTAGTAGTGGCGGTTTGTGGTGATAATGTAGTGGTAGCTACGGTGGTTGGGGGTGGTGGTAGCGGTGGTGGTGATGGTAGTGGTGGTGGTTATGGTAATTGGTGGTAGTAGTGGCGGTGGTGGTCGTTGGTGGTGGTAGTAGTAGTAGTCGCGGTAGAGGTGGTAGCAGTGGTAGCAGTGGTAGCAATGGTTGTGGTGGCATATTAAAAATATAGACTTGATTCTCTTTAACATTCTATTTATTGCACATAATTGTTATTTATTAAGAAAGCAATCACCTTTTCATCCATTTAACTATTTAATTCGATTAAGATTGGTAATTTTTGATAAAAATGTGATAATATGCAATTCATCCCCTCTTAGGTTCCTAATCAAGTTGTAATGCCCCACAACTACGATGTCATAACTTGCCATATGTCCCTACTATTTAATGAGACATCAAGGCTCTAAATTGCTCTTGAAATGTATCCAAAATAAACATTTGAACTTCTACCAATCATAATAAATTACAAGTCTCCTTAATTAAACATAATATGAACAACTTGTGACTAATTTATGTAACTACTAACAAACTAAAACCTAACTCCTACAATACACGGGAATCCAGTCAAGGTTCTACAAACATTATCAACTACTCCTACTAACCATCCTCATAATAAAATAATAATGCCACTTACCCCATCCTTGTAATTATGGTAAAGATCTCCAAATTGTCATGCTTAACAAAAATCATCATAAGTATATGCAACTGTAAAAATTCAAAAGAGCGAGTCAAAGCTTAGTAATTGATACCAATCACACGTGCATGCTAAGTAAATCCAAAGTACATGCATTTAATGTAGCTAAGTAAACAATCAACCATTTTACCATCTTGATAGAAGCTGTTCAACCAAAAATAGGGGTGCTTAAAACTCCATTGACACCATTGAACATGGTATGGTATAGGTACTTATAAATATAGTTTTAGGTAGGGATTGCTACTTTAGGCCCCATTTAAATGGTCTTAAGTTAGTAACTACCATTGTTGGCCTTATCTAAATGGTATCGAAACTACCACTTTGAGCCTTAATACCCCCTAAATCTATCTTAGATAATTTCCATGTAAGACTCTATAAGGATAATGCATCACGTGATTATTAGGGTGCCCTGAGATATGCCATGATAGGTCACAAGTAACAACCAATTTAATAGCCATATATTTAATTAGTCTAATTTCAGTTTCTAACTTAATAATCGCATACCAACAAGCATATATCGTGTAAATGGAAGGTTAGGATTGGTTAACAATGAATTGTCTCTTGCTTTAGAACCTAGAAACATTAAATACCAATTAATATTCGTAAATCTTGAATTAAGTGGTTTTTCCTAAGCTAAAATTCATTTTTAGACCCTTCAATTCCCTTAAGTTATATTAATATTATAATTATTAAGGTTTAGTTTAAGTAAAGGAACAAAATAAGAAAAGAAAACTCAACTAATAGGCACACAAGTGCGATACAGTTGTGCTTGTTGCTGAACATATCTCTTTAACCAAGGTTGTCTTCTTCCTTAAGGCAACATAACCTTATCAAACAGGTTGTGTCGATGGATGTAAGCTCTACAACATGACGATGTCAAAAGATCGTGTAATATTCTGTGCAATACCTAGACAAAATAGTATCGATACAATCATGTCGAAAGGTCGTATTGAACCCCCCCACCCCCCTGCAATTCTCAAAATTCCTTTCATTAGAATCTTCCTTCAAATCCCCATCCGACCTCCAAAAATCCATAATAGACAATTCTTTTGATTTCAAACAAATCTTAAACTCATAAAACAACCTAACTCTATACCAAAAGCTCATTAAGAAAATCTCATCCCTTTCCAACTTTACCTACGTAAGCTTCAACATGCTAAATTATTCTAAGATCAACATTTTAATTATAAAACACCCTTCCCTCACGTTTTTTAATCTTTTAACATCAAGATCCATAATAAGATGAGGTTTTTGTCGTGAAACACAACTTTCTTGAACTTTATGATGGATCTAGATGATCTCATGTGTTTTCCCTTTCATTCGAGTGCACTACCTTCATGTCTTGACACCAATTACATCAAATCATGAAGAAAACCTATAGAAAATATTAACCATTTACCAATGAAGGCTCCTCAAAGGAATTTTGCATGCAATGCTAAGCCTCAAGATCTTCTTTCACTTGCATGGAGGAGAAGAAACAAGATCGGTTTTGTTAAAACTTGATGAAAACTGATGAAAATCAATGTTTCTTCAATGCTTACCTTGGAAGCTTGTAAGGTTTGCTATAGAGGAGTCAAAGTTTGTGAATCAATAAACACTATGCAAATTGTATGGGATAAAGGAGGGTTTTTGTGTATATCTTGTAACTCTAGGAAATTCTTGAACTTCTAATAATGCCTCATCTTAATATTTTTAGAGAAAAGTACAAAAAAGTTCTTAACGTTTTATGTTTTTACAAGTCAGTCCTTAACCTTTCATTTAGTCCATTTTAGTCCTTAACCTTTTTAAGTTGTATCAAATAAGTCCTTTTGTTAACTCTATTAAATTTTCTGTTACTATGTGTACGTGTTAGTATATAATTAGTCAATGTAAGTATAAAAAAGTTCCTAACATTTACCTGTATATACGAATTAGTTTTTAACGTTAAGCTGTATATACAAATAAGTCCTTAACCTTTTCTTTTAGTCTATTTTAGTTCTCAACGTATCTACACTTAACGGAAAAACTAATAGAGGGATTTTTTTGTAAATTTATTAAAACATTGAGAACTAAAATGGGCTAAATAAAATATTAAGGACCGATTCATATATACAGGTAAACGTTAAGAACCTTTTTGTACTTATCCCATATTTTTATAATATCACTTATGTCCTTGCCTGCAAGTTAAATTTTTAATCCTTTTATTTTATGCCCTTATATATTTTTTTTAGGTGTTATACTAATAATTTTAGTTGGTCATAATTGTTCACATCATCACTCAAGTCATCTTAATTAGTCAATAACTTAGTGATGCATGTAATTTGCTATTTTTAATTTCCTCATCAGCTTTTCTTTCTTTTTTTTTTTTTCCACTTGAGCATCCATATACAATAAAATATTTACATCAGCATAGATAAATAAGTATTATCAGCTTAAAGGAGGGAACCAAAAAAAAAAACCATGACCATTAGTAAAACAAAACTAATCGGTGCAAAGAGTTTTGGCCAAAAAAGAAACCTAGATTAAATGACTTAATTGCAATAGCAAAGCAATTACCAGGAACCATTTCCACAATTGCTCAACATAAACTTAAAGGGAAAATACATGTCAATTTAAAGAAATAGAGGAGAAATTGCAAAGAAATTCAAAAGTATTGCTTGTGAATAAAACACTATTGAATCCGCTACTCTTCTTATAAATCAACATTTAATTATTTGTCAAAGTAAAATATAACTATTCAACTTGACAAATGTAATGTTCATTAAGAAGATAAAGCCAAACAAATTATGCCTTTAATTTCTATGGTTCCCTTCCTAATAGGTTTTCTAGATTTTGATACTTAGGGTTTTGATCTTTTAGGTTAGGATCAGTATGTGCAAAAGGGAACATGATGGGTTTTGATTTTAGGGTTTGGATACTTAAGGTTTCAATTATTTAGGGATAGGGTTTTAATTTCTCAAGGTTAGGATTATCATTAAGGTATGCATTTGACATTTTAAAGAAGAGAACAAGTTTGATTTTGCTATGGATTTGTTTAAGTTTGATTTTTTTTCATTGCCTGTATATTGTTTTTTACTTTCTTTCTATTAGTTGAAAAGAACATTACTTTATCTGTAATTATGTGGATATTTATTCTGACATGGATGTATTGTAGATTGCGAATGTATAAGCTGATTAGAAAATTAAAAAGATAAGAAATTACATGTGTTTCAAAGTCATTAGCTAATTGAGACGAATGGACTAAAGGTGTTACCATGAGATAATGGAGGTAGTGACGATGACAACCAAAGTTTCAATTGTATGTATAATTCAACAAGTCAAAAGTTCAGGTGTATAACTGCAGAAACGTATAAAGCTTGGGTAGTCATTGTGACATTATCCTTAATAATTTTGATATTTGTAATAGTCCATTTTTATCCTTGAATTATTAGTGAAGAGTAGATACATGATGGATAAGGTTTGAGGCATTACTTATACCCTATCATGTAAGCATCAAATCGATAGTTTCTCATAAGATTTTGATGAGAATAGGACTATGTCAATTAAGTTAAATTAATCACAATTATTATCATCTTTGCAACACACAAATACATGATTAATTTACGAAAGTTTGAAATATGTTTGACTATACTTTGAATTGACATGATATCTTGATAAATATAAGATCATTAGATTAAGTTTAATATGCCAGAAGTGTTAGATAGGTTTGAAATACTTTTTTGATGCTTAAAAAATGGAATTTTGTTGTGAACCAACCAACTCATAGTCTTAGAACCTTTTAGTTGGTTACATCAAGTATTGTGGGATCAAAAGGGTATGTTGAACCGTATAGTTGGTAGCCTGAAGATGGTCTAGTTAGTGACCCCATATGAACAAATCATACGGTTGATACTTCTTGAACCATCTAGCTAGCCATCACAAAAAATAGTTGTTATTGTAAAGAGAAGAAGATTAACAGTTTGATTTTCTTAAGAGATTACAAATATAAGTTGTTGGGTATTGAAAAGGACAAAAAATTGAGTTGAAAATCTGCTATTATTGCTTTTGTTCACTTGTTCATTATTCTAATTATCTTGTATACTTCATTTAGTAAATTTCTTGTGAAATCTAGTATAATGCATAATGATTTATACTTACAAATACTTTAAGAGAGTGCACTATACTCGAGATTGAGAATTAATATGATTGAGAAACTTATGCAATTAAGAGTATGTATAGGTTTTTGAGCCATTGAATTTGATATCAATAAAAGTATGTGAAGGCTTTAGTTGGAGGCATTATTTGATTGTAGAGAGTGAGGGCAGTCTGAACTCCACATTAAAATCCTAGGCTTGAATTCTCTATCCTTATCTCTTAAATTTCAATACTTTATTTAGTGTTCTTATATTGTTTTAACATTTTCATAGTCATTTATATTGAAAATTGTTTATTTGTAAAAATTCACAAAAAAACTCAATTCACCCCTATCTTGAGTTTCTAGTATAGTATTTCATTCGATATTAGAGCTTAGTCTTTAAGTATATTGATTACTTAATTGCAACATAGAATAAAGATTGTGACATTAAATGTATTAAGTTTCATGGAAGGAAAAGCCATTAATAGGCCACCATTTTTAACTAGCAGAAAATGTCTCCATTGGAAGAGTAGAATGAAAATTTTCATTGAAGCACAAAATAAGAAGCTTTAGGATATTATAGAAAAGAGACCAATTAAAATAGTGGACAAAGAAAAAAAAGATTATAATAATGATGATTGGAAAAAAGTTGATTTAAATGAAATAATAATGAACATTTTGCACTGTGCTATGAGTAAAAATGATTTTAATAAAACATATACATGCAAAAATACTAAAGAAATATAGGATGAATTGTAAAGTTCATAAAAAGAAACATTTAGAATTAGAGATACAAAAATAAGTCTTTTGTGTAGCGAATTTGAAAATTTGAAGATGCTTTCTAATGAGACAATCGATGAAATGCAGAAGAGATTTCTTTGTATAATTAATCCTTTGATAGTACTAGGAAAGAAGTTTACTAATATAGAAATTAACTATAAAATTTTTGGGTCACTTCCAAAGGAGTGAGAAGATAACAGGACTACTATTGAGGAAGTGCATGATTTAGAAGAATTATTGAAGGAATAACTTCTTAGAACTCTCAAGATGCATGAGATGAGTAAAAAATATAGAGAGGAATCCAAGAAAAAAGCCATTGGTCTTAGGGTAACTGAGACTAATACTAGTTATGATGATTATGATGAGAGTAAAGAGGGTGATGATGAAATGGCAATGATAACTAAGAAATTCAAGATGGTTATGAAGTTCAATAAAAAACTAAAAAAGAGACAAGGTTGGTGGTGGCAACACATCAAAAGCCATGAAGGAGAAGAAGGAAGTGCTAAAATGTTAAAATTGTCATAACTTGGGTAGATTTGAGATTATTGTTCACTTCTCAAGAAAGGTGACAATGGGTTAAGAAAGAAAGCCATGGTAGCTATTTGGAGTAATGATCACTCAAGTGATTCGAATGAGAATATTTGTCTTATGGCTTTGGACAATGGGGTATGCTCTATATCTCAATCTTCTTATGATGAATTAAAAGATATGTATGATGAATTGCTAAAAGAATTTACTATGGTGCAAAAAAACGAACAAAGTGTTAAAGCAAATGATGAACATAATAAGTGATGAATTTGAGGTACTTAAGAATGAGTATAATAAGGTAAGAAGATAATGAATATTTGAGATTTGAAATTAATAGGTTAAATATGAGGATCGAAGAATTGAGCTCAAATAATGATGAATTAGTTAAAGAGAATAATGAGTTGAAAGAAAATAATGAGTCACTAGAGAAGAAAGTAGACAACATAACTTGTATGCATGATGATGATATGATTGTGAAGTTAGAAAACTTAAAGCTGAGAATGCTATTAAAGCTTAGCTTAAAGGATTTAAACTAAACTATAGCCAAATTCACAAAAGGGTAAAAGAATTTTGAAAAGCTCCTAAGCTAACAAAGACCAGGATTAGATAAGAGTGGAATTGACTATAATAAGATCAAGTCATATAAAAGTTATTTTGTAAAAGTATTTGATAAGACTTGTAATTATTATGGAATATATGGTTACATTGCACATACATGTGCAGCAAGCAGAACTATCGGTTCAAATTGTAAAAGAAAGATGGTTTGGGCTCTTAAGGGACAAGCTTAAATGTTGGTAACTAACCTGAAAGGACTCGAATTTAAGTGGGTATCAAAAACTTAATTTCTTACTTTTGTAGGGGTCTTCAAGGAAGAGCAACAAATGGATTTTAGATAACGGATACTCTGAGCACATGATAGGAGATGCTATCGAGTTTACATCATTATCCTTAAAGGATAAAGGGAATGTCACATTTGGAGATAATTGAAAATTAATCATCTTGAGTGAATGTAACATTCTCATTAACGAAGATGTTACAATTGGGAATGTTTTTCTTGTTGATAACTTGAAATATAATTTATTTGGTATTAATCAACTATGTGATGGTGGATAAAATGTTACATTCCTAACCAATAAATATATCCTTGAAAGAGTTGGCAATAATTAAAGTAGTTTTGAATGGTATAGATAATGAATTATTTACAAAATCAACTTTGACAATTTTTTTCAGTTTGAGTAAAACTTGTTTATTCATTCAAAATAATGATTGTTGGTTGTAACATATAAGATTAGATCATGCTAGCATAGAAGTCATTTCTAAACTTGTTAAAAAAGATCTTATCAAATGTTTATCAAAAATCAATTTTCAGAAGGAAAAGATATGCTAAGCATGTCAACATGCAAACTAAAAGGTCTTTTAAATAAAAAATGTAACCTTAATTTATGGGCTACTATAACTATTACATATGTATTTATTTAGTCTTACACAAACCATGAGTTTGAGAGGAAAGAAACACACTTTAGCTATTATTGATGATTTCTCTAAATATACATGGTGATAGGAATTAACCAATCGAACCCCTTATCGGTGGCTGATCTAGAGAACATGGTATAGAGGATCCTTACTTCTTGTTTGAATATTGAGGACTTTGAGTTGCTACTTGGACTTAACCTCCCTTGTCTTCTTAGTTGTTTTAAGCAATGTACATTAACCTCGATCATGGAGTGCCGAGTTGAAGAAGAACCAAGTGGCGGCTCCAACAGCTTGGCCAACTCATCCAATAACATGGCTACCCTAGCTTCATGCTATAATACCTAAGGTTAGAAAGTTATTTACAAGGATTGACATTTGAAGTCTTTGAGCTGACTTATTCATGAGCTATCGACTTGTCTAGTCCAATTTTGAGTACCGCCTGGTGAAGCCATATCTATCCTAGTTACAACATATGTCCTTTGACATTCATACTAGTACTGTTAGAGGTCGGATATTATCACTCTTTGTATATTTCAAATTTGTACTCTTCATGTATATTCCTTTTAGTATTTTCCCACATTTGTGTTAAATGTCTAATGTAATAATTTCCATTGAATTTCTGATGTAAATACCTCCTTGAAATGTAAGCTACAACCCATTACCTTCATCATCAATGTACTTGAATATTTCTTCTACAAATTGTACTTACTTCTCTTAGTGCATTTTCCCCCTTCTTAACTCTTGTCCTATCTCTTGAGCAAGGTTACGTAATGAGTGATCTTATTAGCTACTTGTGTGTCATATCGAGCTAGCTCTTGAGTCCAAGAGTAGTTGTGGTGAGTCATATCTTGAGCTAACTCTCGATTGCTTACTTTACTTTATTTATCTATATTTTGAATTTTCTACAGGTTTGAACCTACCCCAATATAGCCACCCTTTTCTGTTCTTAGTGCCACATATTATCTTGGTATTAGGGTGGAGGTTCGTAAAAGTGAGTTATTGTATTGTGTATATTTTGTGGGAAGTTGTAGCAGTATTATTTGTTGGTGTTTAAAGTATTTGAGGGTTGTCTAGCAATTATAGTAGTTATAAGTAGTTGTGTGAAGTTATAAAGGGTGTTATGTTCTGTTCAGTAGTACACCCTACTCTATTTTGTTTTTGGACTAGTGAAATAGAGTAACTCTTAACATCTAAAATCTCTATGTTTGGTTAGGTGAGATTGTTATTAGAAAAGATGATCGACTTAGGTGTAAATGTGGTGGTGGGTAATAATGATGGCATCTAACATTGGTGATGACAAACGCCAAGCAACCTTAAGATTGTAGATGAGAGCTTCAACAAGATGGCCACAATGATCATTAGGTTAACTTGTGTAGTTCATAAGTTGGTCATTGCCCAACTTGTTGAGGTTTGTCATAATGCCCCTTAAGCTGTTCCCATTGGTAGAGTTATGGGGTATGAAGCTTGACAAAAATTCTTAGCTTAGTAAGTCCAAGGTAGAGGAGTAGGACAACTTACTCGTAGAGGGATTAATTTGGAAGATGTAGAGGAAGAAAGAGATGGGGATTACTATGAAGTAGAAGGGTGAGCTCAAATACCACGAGCTACCGATCACGCGAAGTTGCAGGTGTTGACCTTTAGTAACACAAGTGACCCCAACGGGTACCTTGTTTGGGAGGCAAAGGTTGAGAGAATTTTTTATTATTATTAATATGAAGACTACGACAAGGTTGAAGTGGCTACCTTGGAGTGCTCGAGATATGTTTCCATATGGTGGGGGAATTTTCAAGCAATAAGAAGGCGAGAAGGATATCATGAGATTAGGACATGGCTAGATATGAAGAGGGAAATGAGAGTATAATTCATATAATGAGAGTATGGTTCATACCAAACTCATAGTTGCAAGATACTTTTACTTAGTTAGAAAATCTTAAGTAAGGAAGCCACATTATAGATGAATATGTGGAAGAATTCTAGATAATTGTGATTTGTGGTAGGGTCAATGAGTTAGAATCTTAGATTATCTTGAGGTTTTTTATTGGCCTAAAATATGAGATTCGAGACGTTGTTAAGCTTCAATAATTTACCACACTTAAAGAAGTCATTAGATTAGCTTAATGAGCAAAACGATAGAAGAGGAGTAGAATGGTTCGAGCTCCATTGAACTAACTTGTTTCGAATAGTCAACCTATATCAAGGGGAAGCCGAACTCAAACCAGTATTGAGCTAAGTAGGGGGAATAAAACCTGACATGATCATAAGAGTCGACCTATAGAGAAGGAGGTACTATCAAGGTTTGAGAAAAGTAGGTGTCAAGAAGAAAGACTAGTGAGATTAAGCGCACCAAATATCAAAGTACAGATACATAGCTGCCCAATGTCCTAACCGTCGTACTATGATCATGAAAGGAGAATTACTAACCTTTAAAGTAGATAACATGGATAAAGAGCCTGAAGAGAAGGTTGAAGTATAGGAAGATGCTAGCTAGCTTGTTGAGGAGGAAGTATTTGCTAAGGACTTAGAAAAGCTAACTCTAGTTGTTCGACATGTTTTGAGTTTAGATCCATCTATTAAGGACGAGTAGCAGGTGAATTTATTCCACATCACTTGGAAGGTTAAGGACTATGCCTGTGCATTGATTGTGGATAGTAGAAGCTACACCAACATTGTATTTGTCAGCTTAGTTCAAAAGCTTAAACCATCAACCTTGTTACACCCAAGGTCATATAAGTTGCATTAAATGAATGAGAAAGGGGCACTTCATGTATTTTAGCAAGTACTTTTGCTTATCTCTATTAGAAACTACTCAAACGAAATCTTCTATGATGTTTTGCCTAATGTGTGCATCCTACATGTTATTGGGTTGATTTTGGCTGTTTGATCAGAGTGTCATACATGACAAATATAAAAACACTTATGCTTTTGAGAAGGATGGAAGTAAGGTCATCTTAGACCTAATGACCCTAAGCCAAGTGAGTAAGTTATAGGATAAGTTAGCTTGAGGTTTCAAAAAGACTCTTGTCCTTAGTCGATCTAAACTAAGAGAAGTTATGAAATCAGATATGTCAACCTTCTTATTAGTGCATAAGATATTGGAGTCGAAAGAGCAAGTTAAGTTGCCCGAAGAGATTAAGAAGATGATTGAGGAATTCCTTGACCTATTTTCTAAGGAATTACTTAAGGGATTACCCCCATTCTAAAGGATAGAGCATTGCATTAACTTGATGCTAGGTGTTACCTTACTCAACAAGCTGATTTGCTAGATGAACCTTAAGTAGGCCACTGAACAACAAAGGTAAGTCAATGAATTGATGGAGAGAGGTTATGTAAGAGAAAGCCTTAGCTTATGTACAGTCTCAACATTGCTTGTGTCGAAGAAGGATGAAACTTAGCAAATTTGTGTAGACAGTCGAGTTGCTAACAATTCCCTAGCTTAATGGCATGTTGGATGAGTTGCATGGAGTGTGTGTATTTAGTAAGATTAACCTCAAATTGAGATATCACCATATTAGGATGAGGCAAGGGGATGGGTGGAAAATGACATTTTGGACTCAACATGGATTGTATAAGTGGTTGGTTATGTCATTTGGCCTCTCTAATGCCCCAAGTACTTTTATGAGATTGATGAACTATGTACTGGAGGATTTGATTATGAAGTTTGTTGTGGTTTATTTTGATGATATTCTAGTGTATAGTTTTGACATGCCTAGGTATGTTAATCATCTCTAAGCTGTCTTCGAGGTTCTCCAAATTGAGAAGCTTTTCGAAAATTTGAAGAAATGTAATTTCTACCAAGATGAGGCTATCTTTTTGGGGTTTGTAGTAAGTGGAGGGGGAATAAGAGTTGATGAGGAGAAAATCTGAGCTATTGTTGAGTGGTCAATGCTAACCTATTGTGCTGATGTAAGAAGTTTCCATGACTTGGCATCCTTTAATAGAAGGTTCATACTGATAAAGGCATATTTTTCATGTTTTATAGTGCAAATTAAGATATAATTATTATTGATTTTATAGAAATTATTAAGAAATGATACTTAATTATTTTCATTTGGACATTTCAAGAATTAAAGGATTCAAGAGTGGAATTATGGATGATTTAGAGGAGTTTTAAATAAAGGAATGAAGTTCAAATCAACACACATAAGATGGAATTGAAGGCAATCGGCCTAAAAGTTGGCCTACAATGAACATTGACGGCCTTTGATGGCTACACCACCAACTTATAAGCCAGCCTTGCACTTACACCGCTGGCCTTCATGGAAAAGAAAATCCTCATGCAAGCTAACCTTAATTTTTTTATATAAATAGATTATATTTCATCGTTTGGGAGACTTTTTGACACTTTTTCCTTAAATATAGAAAGTCGTATAATAGTCTTTACTTAGTTCTTAAAGAATTCTTCAAGAGAATCACTTTAATCATTGAGAGGATTTTTTTTTTTGCTGTAGAGATTAATTTGAAGTTGTAATTAAAGATTATCTTTTTCAATATATAATTGGTGATATCTATTTCAATTATTCCTATGTAATTCTGTGAATTACTTATGCTTTCAATTATGAATTTTCTTGCAATTTTAATTAGTATTTGTGTTCTTGTTTCCAAATCCATGGCTAGTTAAATTTATTTGTAGGAATGGATGAAATCTTAGATAGCTAAGATGATAATTCTGTTCATGTTATAAGATTAAGAGATATATGGATGATTCATGATTGCAATTTCTATGATTTTGATTATAATTGTTCAATTGATTATAATTGTTGGAAAGCTTAATGATACGGGAGTTGATATAGGGTTTGTTAGAAATTCTTAGTTGATTTGATTAATCAATGTGGAAGTAGAGTTACTTGAATTAATTAGAAATTATCTAAAAATTAATGCAATGTTCAGCGATTGATTATTCACTAAAACATTAGGGATAATTGATTTAGGACATTAGACAATCATAGTATAAGGAGATATATGATTGTAATTTAGAGTCTACTGTTAATTAGAAGATGCAGGAGCTGATTAATTAATTAGGAGTTTAAATCTTTAGGTCTTAAGGTATAATAATTTCACTTGAATGACCATATAGCTATTAATCTATATAACAAAATAACAATTTGATTGGCATAATTTAGGATGGATTCTGTTTTCCCACAATTCTCAACTAATTGCTTAATTTTAGATTTTTCATAGCTATTTTCTTTTCAATAATTTTAGAGTAATTATTAGATTAATTAATTTAATTTTGATTGCTTGAATATTGATAAGAACTAGTATAGGATTAATAAATATTTAGTTCTCAAGGGATCGACAACCTTACTTTCTTTATATTACTTGATTTTGACCTAGTATACTTGCTAGAGTATTCGTAATTTATATATATATATATTTTTTAAGCAAATCAAGTTTTTAGTGCTATTGTTGGGGATTGGAAATATTAAACCTTTTAGTTTTGTTGGTAATTTAGGCGCACTTGACAAAGTGTGTGATTTTTTTGTTCTTTTTGCAGATGTTTTATGCGCAGGAGTAGAAGTATTGAAATTTTACCACTAGATTCAGAAATAGAGTGCATTTCGCATCAGTTAAGGCGAGAGAATAGAAGAAGAATAGATGAGATGGTAGGTAACGAGGATAATAATTAGATACAAGGAGTTCCACGAACACTATGAGACTATACAGTACCTATGGTGATGGGTTCGGCTATAAGGAGGCCCACCATTTAAGTTAACAACTTTGAGTTGAAGCCGTCTCTTATTCAGATGGTTCAGACGAATCGGTTTGGAGGATATTCTAATGAAAGTCCTCACAAGCATATTGCAGGATTCCTTCAATACTGCAATACAGTAAAGATGAACAATGTGACAGATGAGGTTATCGAATTATAGCTCTTTCCCTTTTCACTGAGGTATAAAGCTAGAGCTTGGTTTCATTCACTGCCACAAGAGTCTATCACCACCTGGGTTGACCTTTCATTGAAGTTCTTAAGGAGATTTTTCTCACCAGCTAGGATTGCAAAACTGAGGAACAACATCACCAACTTTACCAAGTTTAGTGGTAAGTTACTTAATGAAGCATGTGAGAGATTCAAGGAGGCGATCAGAAAATGCCCACATCATGGATTGCCAGACAATCTCCTGATTGAGATCTTCTATCTCAGTCTGGATGAGATATTGAGGTCTCTAGTTAATGCTGCAGCTGGAGGTGCTCTGATGGGTAAGATATATAATGAAGCAAGTGCATTGATAGAAGAGATGGCCTTTAGTGCACATAACTGGCAAAACGAGAGAAGCAAGCTAGGAGTAGTAGTAGCCGGTGACAATAGCACTGTATCTCAATTACCAACTCAGATTACAACTCTCATTACTCAAGTAAGTAAACTTACCTTAATACAATCTTTTAATGTTAACCCTATTGTTTTTTGTGAGTTATGTTCAGGACCACATTTGACTCTTGAGTGCTTAATTGGGAATCACTTAGCTCTAACTAGTAGAGAACAGGTGAATTTTGTCAACAATTTTCAACGTGGCAATTAAGGACCATATTCGAATACATATAATCCTGGGTAGCACAATCATCCAAACTTTTCATAGAGAAATGAGACCAACACATTCTAACCACCACTTGGATTCTAGAAGCGAGGGCTTGCTTAGAACGCTCCACCTCAGCAAAATCAGTTTAGAATGGAAGAGCTCATGTTAAGCTATATGCAAAATATTGACACCTTACTACAAAATCAATAGGTGACTATTCAAAACCTAAAGAATCAGATTAGTCAGATTTCTCAATAGTTAAGTAACAAACCATTTGGGTCTTTACCTAGCAATATTGAAGAGAATCCTAGAGGTATCAATACTATTATGTTGAGGAGTGGATTAGCATTATAAACAGTTGACAGATGAGTTGAAGAAAAGGTGGAGATTCCAAAGGTAGAAAAAGGGAAGGAGGTAGAAGAGGAACCAATGCAGAAGTCACCAGAAGTGAAATCGTATGTTCCTCCAGTCCCCTTTCCAGGAAGATTGAAGCAACAATAGTTAGAAGCTCAATTCGCTAAATTTTTAGATGTCTTCAAGAAGCTACAAATCAACATTCCTTTTGCAGAAGCACTTTAGCAGATGCCTTCGTATGCCAAATTCATGAAGGATTTGCTCACCAAGAAGAGAAAGATTGATTGGAATGAACTAGTAATGCTTACAGGAGAGTACTCCATGATCTTTCAGAAAAATTTATCCACCTTACCTAGAAAACAAAGATATCAAGGGAGTTTTATTGTTCCTTGTACTATAGGAAAATTTCATTTTGATAAGTTTCTTATTGATTCAGGTGCAAGTATAAATTTAATGCCCTTGTTTATTTTCAGGAAGCTGGGACTTGGAGATTGCAAGGAGACTCATGTTAAGTTACAACTTACTGATAGGAGTATTAAATACCTAAGGGGTATTATCGAGAATGTCTTAGTGAAGGTAGATAAATTTATCTTCCCAGTTAACTTTATAGTCCTGGAGATGGAGGAAGACAGAGAGGTACCCATGATCTTGGGCAGACCATTTCTTGCAACAGGTAAGGCGTTGATAGACGTGGAATAAGGTAAACTGACTTTACGGGTTATGGACGATCAAGTAACATTTAATGTTTATGAAGCTATAAAGCATTTTGATGATTGCAAATCCTGTTACACTATTGACATTTTTGATGAGATTACCTATAAATCTATAGAAGAGAATACAGGATTGGATACCATGGAATCGGTTCTTAGAGATTTGGATGATTAGAGCAATGACGACGAGCATGAAGAAGAAGAAGGTAGGGAACAGGTGTCAGAAATCAAAGCTTGATACTATAAAGAACTAAGCACCAGTGAGTAGAAGCCAGTCCCATCATTGATACAACCTTTGGTGCTTGAACTTAAACCTTTACCTAGTCATTTAAAATATGCTTATCTTTAAACAAATGATACTTTGCCAATAATTATCTCCTGCTTTTTGATAGGTGACCAGAAGAAACAACTTCTAGGAGTTCTGAGAGAGCATCAAGAAGTCATTGGGTGGACCATTGTAGATATAAAGGGGATTAGTTGCTTAATTTGTACTCACAAGATATTGCTTGAGGCTGAGTGCAAACCTATAGAACAACCATAGAGACAACTCAACCTGACTCTCAAGGAAGTAGTGAAGAAAGAGGTACTCACATTGCTGGATGTAGGTATTATCTACCCTATCTTAAATAGTAAGTGGGTTAGTCCCGTTTAGATAGTGCTAAAAAAATGTGGTATGACTATGGTTAAAAATGAGGATAATGAGCTAATCCCTACTAGCATTATGACTAGGTGGAGAGTTTGCATAGATTATAGAAAACTAAATGATGCCACTCATAAAGACCACTTCCCACTCCCTTTCATAGATCAGATGTTAGAAAAACTTTCAAGGTACGATTATTATTGTTTTTTAGATGGTTATTTTAGTTACAATCAAATTCATATTGCACCTGAGGACTAGGAGAAAACCACCTTTACATGTCCTTATGGCACTTTTGCCTTTAGGAGAATGCCCTTTAGTCTTTGTAATGTACTTGTGACTTTTCATAGATGCATGATGTCTATATTTTCTGATATGTTAGAAGATTTTATTGAAATATTTATGGACGACTTCTCTATCTTTGGGAAGTCATTTGATTCATGTATGACTAATTTAGGTTATGTGCTCAAAATGTGCAAGGTGACTAATTTACTTTTGAATTGGCAAAAATGCCATTTCATGGTAAGAGAGGGAATGGTCTTAGGTCACAAAGTGTCAAAAAGGGTAATTGAAGTTGATAGAGCCAAAGTAGAGATAGTATAGAAGCTACCACCACCCACTTCAGTCAAAGGAGTCTGGAGCTTCCTAGGGTATGTTGGCTTCTACAGGAGATTTATTAGGGACTTCTTTAAAATCTATAGATCTTTTTGTAATTTAACTGAAAAAGATTTTACCTTTGTTTTTTATGAAAGTTGTTTATAGGCATTCAATCTATTAAAGGAGAAGCTTACTTCGGCACCAGTGATCATTGTACTAGATTGGGAGCTTCCTTTCGAGATGATATGTGATGCTAGTGACTATGCTATAGGAGCAGTACTTGAGAAGAAGAGAAGTAAGTTATTTCATGTTATATACTATGCAAGTAGAACTCCGAATGAGGTGTAGAGAAACTATGCCATGATAGAGAAAGAACTTTTAGCGGTCATATTTGCTTGTGATAAGTTTAAGCCTTATCTCATAGGTTCTAAGATCATAGTATACATAGACCATGCTGCTATGAAATATTGGTTTGCTAAAGTTGATACTAAACCTAGGTTAATTCGATGGATCTTATTATTGCAAGAATTTGACCTTGAAATTAGAGATAAAAAGGGAATTGAAAATGTAATTGCTGATCATTTATCTTGATTACAATTAAAGTGTTTTGAGCCACCAATTAATGAAAAGTTCCCTGATGAATAATTGTATGCAGTAGAGATCTGATGATTACCTTGGTATGTTGATATAGTCAATTAACTGGCTAGTAAACTCATACCATACGGTTTCTCATTTCAAAAGAAAAAGAAGTTTTTATATGATGTGAAATTTTATTTTTGGGATGAACCGTATCTTTTTAAAAGTTTTGCTAACTAAGTAATTAGACGTTGTGTGCCTGAAACAGAACAGCTTAGCATAATTCAGTACTATCATTCTAAAGAAGCTAGGGGTTACTTTGGTGTGGAAAGAACTACAGCTAAAATTCTATCTTATGGATTCTATTAGCCTAGTTTGTTTAGTGATTGCAGGAATTATGTTATGTCTTGTGCTCAGTGTCAGAGGATCGAGAATATTTCTAAGCAAGATGAATTACTACAAAAGAGTATTCTGGTAATTAAGCTTTTTGATGTATGGGGAATAGACTTCATGGGTCTTTTCCCTTTATCTTTTTCAAACAAATATATACTTCTAGTAGTAGATTATGTGACGAAATGGGTAGAAGTAGTAGCTCTACAAACTAACAATGCCAGAGTGGTAATTAAATTTTTGAAAAAGAACATCTTTTCCAGGTTTGGGGTACCCAAGGCTATTATAAGTGATGGGGGGACGCATTTTTACAATCGACAATTTCAAAAATTGTTAACAAAATATGGAGTTACTCATAAATTTGTCACCCCATATCATCCACAAACTTGTGGACAAGTTGAGGTGTCCAATAAGGAAATAAAGCGTATCCTAGAAAAGACTGTCAATACATCTAGGAAAAACTGGTCTCTAAAACTTAATGATGTGTTGTGGGTTTATAGGACAGCTTTTAAAACCCTTATAGGAATGTCCCATACAAAATCGTTTATGGTAAATCATGTTACCTACCTGTAGAGCTTAAGCACAAGGCCTATTAGGCCGTAAAATACCTTAATTTTGATTTACAAGCTGCAGGTGAAAAGCGATTGCTCTAATTGAACTAGCTAGACGAGATCAGAGAAGAAGCTTATGAAAATGCTAGGATCTACAAGGAGAGAGCTAAGCGATGGCATGACAGGACCATTCAACAGCAGGAGTTCGTGTCTGGTCAGAAAGTGTTACTATATAACTCTCGATTGAAATTGTTCCCAAGTAAGTTAAAATCTCGGTGGTTTGGACCATTTGAAATTGCTAATATTTTCCCTTTTGGTACAGTTGAATTAAAGGTAGGAGACAATCATACTTTCAAGATAAATGGTCATCTCTTCAAACACTATTTTGAAAGAGAAAACATGAACAGTGACATCATTATGGTGGTGAGAGAGAACCTACAGTAAGATCGGAAAAGTCAGGTTAGTGACTATAAACTAAGTACTTTATGGGTGGTAACCTATGTCTAACCAAATTAATTTTTTTTTTATTATTCATTATTATTTAATTATTCTTATGCAAAAAAAAAAAAAAAAAATTAATTAAATAAAAAAAATTTAGGTCGGCCTTTGGCATCAAGTTTATCGGCCTAAGAAAAAAAAAAGAGAGAAAAGCGCGAAATTTAAATTCAAGGCCGGCACTCAAGGCTGTTGGCCTATTAACCGGCTTAAGCATATATGCCGCCGGCATATAGAGGTAAGTGCTAATGTACAATGCTTTTAAAAGCATGTCCATCGATTTTCTCTTTCTCCTCCTTTATTTTTCCTTTTGAATCCTCTCTCTAGATTTCTCTTAAACTCTCCCTCTCCTGCATACCCACAACCTCATACACTCACTCTCTTCACTTTTTTTACATACATTTCCATTCTTCTTTTTCAGATCTATGATTTCCACATTCATCATGCCGCCCAAGAAGATGCAACTGAGAAAGAAATAGAAAATGGTAGTCGCTTCATCTTCTAGAAGTTTGGGCAACGATTTACTCTCACATCAAGATTATGTTAGGGAAAGAAGGAGGAAGCTACAACGGATGACATTCATGAATCAGCAATATTTAGATTAGACTATTTTGCAAGAGTATGGAATGGATGATAGAATCTAACAAATGGTTCCTGATAAAACATGGTTTCGGTTATTTGAGGTAAAAGAACCCATTTATAGAAATATAGCCATTGATTTTTTGTCCACTTTGCAGTCGGAGAGAAGTGGGCGTATGTTCACTTTTACATTTTAAGTTTATGGAGAAATTCATATCATTGAATTGAGTCAAATTGGCTATTTTCTAGATTTATATGAGGAGGAGAAAGTCAATTTACCCAACTCTTAGCCTAGTGATATGTCTATTGAGAGATTTTGGTTCTAGTTGATTCATCCCAAGCGAGAAGATTTTATACCTTCAAAGTCATTCACTACGACTTTCTCAACAGTAGAGCATAGGTTGGTCCACTATATCCTTGCTCATACTCTCAACTATAAGAAGACTAGCCATAACATGGTAAACAGTTTTGACATGTTTTATCTATACGGTATGATTTTTAGATATCGGATAGATTTGGGAATAGAGATAGCAAATTTTATCTATATATAGATAGATGATACCAGGACGTAGGTTATCTTTTGTGGTGGGTATATTACAGCATTATTAAAGGGTATGGGGTTTTTTTCAAGAGACAGAGGGGGACAATGGTATCCCATGTAAACCTATTTTTGCTGCACCATTTAGGGGTTGGGGATTGGTCAGAATAAATAATAAGCCCCATCCTGTTAATGAGGAGGATATTCCAGAAATTCCTCCTCCTCTTGCTAGAGTGTCTACTTTATCTCATCTTCCAGATAGCAGTTATGAACAATCATGTATTGAAATTGGAGAAGTCCAGAATGAAATTAGGAAAGAAAGGAAGAAGAATAAGAAGTTCCGAACTACTATGTTCAATATGTTGAGGTCTGCTATCTCATGTTTTCAGCCAACAGTTGAAGAGCAGTTCCATTATGAGACTTCTATTATGAGGCCTGCTATCTCATTCTTATCCTTTTGTATCTTGTACATTACTTCTTTAGGAAATGCCCTTTTTGTCTTTTCCTTTTTAGGCAAGTTGCCTTAACTTATGGGT
The DNA here is from genome assembly GCA_024138015.1 of Lumnitzera littorea. Classification (NCBI taxonomy): domain Eukaryota; kingdom Viridiplantae; phylum Streptophyta; class Magnoliopsida; order Myrtales; family Combretaceae; genus Lumnitzera; species Lumnitzera littorea. Next base: position 45,031,207 of record JAMXBB010000008.1, on the reverse strand, counting down.
ATAAATACTCTTGTACTTATAACGGAGATCAGATAATTCTTAATACACTCTTTGACTATCTTCTAGAGTTGTTTGTAGGTTTTGTGTACTGTTTCATTCCTCATTTTTGCTCCTTTCATACTTTCCCCATTAATTCTTTTTTGAGCTTTCTACAATCTTAGACTCATCCAATGACTGGCCTTGTCTGTTCTTGGTCACTGTTCGCAACACTTCCCTTTGGTCTGTTTACGCATTTCATAACTTCTAACTACCTTGTGATAGGAATAAACCCCTTGAATTGATCACACACTGCCCAGCTAAGGGACTCCAAGGACTCCCTTAGAGGATATTAGCTCTAGGTCATAGCCGAGATAGGGATTCCTATCTTAAGTTAATCTCGTGCCGACCTGACTATCAAATCCTTACATGCATTAGATCTACCCCTATTCAATAGCAACGCTTTATCCCATGAGATAGCTTAAGAGTAGCAGAGGCAAGCTCCCGATCTAACTGTAAGCTCCCAATCCTACCATAAGCACTTAACCTCGAATTAAGTTGACTTCTCTTTGGAAGAACTAACTAGTCCTTGACCTAGTCCACATCAGGTTGGCCCCTGACTACAAGTGTCACTTTGTTTCCGTCTACCTTGTACCATATTTCTCCCATCTAGACATCAAGTGACACGTGTCTTTTAACATGGTATTCCAGAATGATTTTTTCCTTTTTATACTGAATATTCTTTGTCTCTTTTATCACTTTTTAGTATATCTTATGTAACTTAGTTGTAGAATACCCTTTTATCTTTTTATACATGTAAAGTAACTCTAGTGGACCAGTATATAAACCTTTACTTTCCTGTATGGGAACAATCATCTCTTCAACATAGAAATTATTCCTTTGAGCAACCTTAATATTCTCATTATCATTTAACTCTTATCTATTCTCTTTAGCAAGGAATACCGATGAGTGACCCCTCAGTTCGAACTAGTACGTCATTTCCGATGGATTGTAGGCCGAGTAGGATCGAGTGATGTGTTATATCCATTTAGTAACTGCTTGGATTTTGCAAACCTCTTTCTTGTTTGTTTTGGTTTGCTTCATTGTAGTGTCTCTCCATGTGTTTGACCTCGGAGATGCATCAACTTTACTAGTATCAAAGTACAATTTCGTAAGGGAGTGTGTGAAGTTATAATGAAGTTTTGGTTTACTTTACTGTTTGTGGCTGCTGTATTCCTTTCGTAGTTGCTGTAGTATATTGGAGTAATAGCAAGAGTGGTTTTATTGTTACTTAGTTTTTTCTATGTTTTTCATTGCAAAAACTTACTAAGTTTTTTTTTATTTTATTTGAATGACTATTCAGTATTGAAGTTGTTAACAAGTTGTTAATCCGTTTGAGAAGTATTGTACCATGTTTGACTCAAGTGTATAAGGAGTTATCAGTGACTAGAGCAGTGATGCTTAACCTAGTCGTGGTCATAATGGTAGTAATATCCTAAGGTCGGTTGACGATAAACTTTATAAACTCACAAACCTTGTTGAGAGTTTAATCATCGTAATGCAAGTTAACAGACAATAATCTCAAGGTATACAGTAACAAAACCCATAGGAAGACGCCCTTAAGAGATATTATGGCTAAGGCAATTGGACCAATTGCCCAATTTGATTGCCACGAGCTAGAGGAGTAACAGATGGAGTAGCTAGACAAAGACTGGAGTTAGATGAGATTGGGGAAGATGACGAGGACATGGATGTTGAAGAGTTTGGTGAAGAAGAACTAGACTATTGCCAAGCGCAAGGACGAGGATGCCAAGTTCCTCGTGGGTTAGACGATGTTAAGGTGCAAATCCCACCTTTTGGTGGAAGTTGAGATGTAGATGAATATTTAGAGTGGGAAGAGAAGGTTGAGAAAGTATTTGAATATTATGGGTATGAAGATGTGGTCAAGGTCTAACTTGTTGCGTTGGAGTTTACTAGGTATGCCACCATGTGATGGAAGAATTTGAATACCGCCAAAGTAAGAGATGAAAGACGAGATGTTAGAACTTAGGATGAGGTGAGAAGGTTGTTAAGGGGTAGATTTATACCCAAGACTTATCTATAAGATATGTTTGCAAAGTTGCAGGAGCTTTACTAAGGAAGTCGATTTGTTGATGACTCCATAAGAGAGTTTAAGATGTTAATGATTTGGGCTAATGTGGAAGAACCAGAGGCTTGTATCATGTCGAGGTTCATTTCTAGGCTCAAGTATGAGATTTGCAATGGTATGGAAGTACAAAGGTTTTATACGTTGGAAGAGGCTATCAAGATAGCGCAAAGGGTCGAAAGGCAGAGGAGAAGTGTTTCGAGCTGACTTGGGTCGACATTCTCACGAGTTCCAGTACCGCGCCGACCTATACAAGTTGAGCTGAGAAGGCTATATAGGGTTGAGGAGAGGGGTGACCAATCTGAAAACAGCCGAGGAAACCAGCAAGGTTGAGCCGATTATCTAGGCTAAGCCAAAAGTAGGCCAACCTAGAGGACATATGAGAAAGGGTAGACTTTTGGACGAAAGACTAGTGAGGTCAAGTGCTGACCTCACGAGTTCCAGTACCGTGCCGACCTATACAAGTTGAGCTGAGAAGGCTATATAGGGTTGAGGAGAGGGGTGACCAATTTGAAAACAGCCGAGGAAACCAGCAAGGTTGAGCCGATTATCTAGGCTAAGCCAAAAGTAGGCCAACCTAGAGGACATATGAGAAAGGGTAGACTTTTGGACGAAAGACTAGTGAGGTCAAGTGCTTTAAATGTCTAGGCTTTAAACATATGGCCATTGAATGTCCGAACCAATGTGTCATGGGGCTCCGAGGAGACGTAGTGGATAGCATCAACGAGAGTGAGCTTGAGAAGGAAGATGTTAGAAAACCCAAGGTTGAAGAGGAAGAGGAGACTTGTATTTATGCCAACTAGGGATAAGTGATGACCCTAGTTTTGAGGCGTGTACTAAGTTTCTTACTGAACTCTAAAGAGGATCAGCAGGAGAATTTGTTTGATACCAAGTGTATCATTAGAGGCTAATTATGTACGATCATAATAGATAGAGGATGTTGTATTAATGTGGTCGCACAATCCTTTGTGCAGGGGTTGGGTCTATTGACCTCAAAGCACCTCCGACCTTATAAGCTGTATTGGCTTTATGATAAAGGTGCTTTGCACGTGACTGAACAAGTGGCTATGCCATTCAGTGTTGGGAATGTGTACAAGGACGAAGTAGTGTATGATGTTATCCCCATAGGAGCTTTACATTTGTTGCTTAGATGACCTTGGTTATTCAACCGACGTATTACATATGATGAGTATAAGAACACCTATGCCTTTATTAAGGATGGAAGGAAGATTGTGTTGCAACCTCTAACCCAATCCTAAGTAAATGAAACCCATAACTATCGCACTTTGGAATTGAAGGAAATCGGCCTTGGATCGGCTTACACTCTACATTGGTAGCTTTGGAGTACATCACCGTTAGCCTTGACTTCTACACCACTGGCCTTCATAGCCGACCTTCAATGAAAAAGATCCATTCGATAGATAACCCTAGTTTTCTCTATAAATACCCATGTGATTGATATTTTAGAGGGAGTTTTTCATCTTCTTTAGAATTAGAGAGTCTTAGAAGTAGTTAGTAGATAGTTTTGAAAAGTTTTTCTTTAGAATTTCGTAGATCATTGAGAAGACTTCGTTTTTGCTGTGGAGATCATCTTTGGAGTTTGCAATTGAAGTTTATTCATCATAATTATAAAATTGGTGATCTCTATTCTATTTATATTTATGCAATTCTATGATTTGTTTTTATTTCTAATTATGAACTTCTTTGCGAATTCACTTATTATTTATGCTTTTATTTTAATTTCCATGGTTAGCTAAGTTTTATTTTTGGAGAATTGATGAAATCTTAGATAGCTAAGATGATAATTGTATTCATGTTATAGGTTTAATAAATGTACGGATGATTTATGATTACAATTTTTATGATTTCAATTGTAATTCTCTAATTGGTTATAATTGTTAGAAACACTATTGGTACGAGAGTTGATATAGGGTTTGTTAGAAATTCTTGATTAAATTGATCATCTAATGTGGGAGTAGCATTATTTAGATTAATTGGAAGTCATCTAGGAATTAATGCAATGTTTTGAGTTAATTATTCCATAAGACATTAGGGATAGTTAATTTAGAGCATTAGTCAATCATAGCATCGGGACATGTATGATTGTAATTTAGAGTCCATTGTTAATTGGAGATGCGTAAGCTGACTGATTAATTAGAGGTTTAAATCGTTAAATTTTAAGGCATAATAATTTCACTTGAATGATTGTAGAGCTATTAATCCATATAACATAATGACAATTTGATTTGCATAATTAGGGTGGATTCTGTTTTTCCCACATTCTCAATGGATTACTTCATTTTAAATATTTTGTCATAATTTTCTTTTTGATAGTTTTAGGATAATTATTAGATTAGTTAATTTACAATTCAATTTTGATTGCCTTAATATTGATATGAGCCATCATAGGATTAGTAATTTCTTAGTCCTAAAGGGATCGACAACCTTTCTTGCTCTTTATTACTTGATTTCGACCTAGTATACTTGCTGAAGCATTCGTAATAATTTTTCATATATAGTTTAAGTAGATCAAGTTTTTGGCGCCATTGCCGGGGACTATAAATGTTAAACGTTTTAGTTCTGTTGGTAATTTAGGCGTACTTGATGATATGTGTTATTTCTTATTCTGTTTGCAATTGTTTTATGCGCAAGAGTTGAAGTGCTGAAATTCTACCACTAGATCCTGCAATAGAGTGCACTTTGCATCAGTTGAGGTGAGAGAATAGAAAAAGGAGAGAAGAGATGGCAGGCAACGATGATAATAATCAGATATAGGGAGTCCCGCGAGCACTTTGGGACTTACAGTACCTATGGTTATTGGTTCTACCATAAGGAAGCCTACCATTCAGGCCTACAACTTTGAGTTGAAACCATTCCTCATTGAGATGGTTTAGATAAATCAGTTTAGAGGATATTTAAATGACAACCCTGATGAGCATATTACAAGATTCCTCCAATATTGCAATACAGTAAAGATGAACAATGTTATAGACGAGGTTATCAGATTATAGCTCTTTCCCTTTTCACTAAAGAAATTGGGAAATTTTAATTTTTTTTTATTTAGAAAAATTTTTAGAGTCGCCACCTGACCAAAGTCGGGAAAAAAAGAAATTATAATCAATTGGGTGGATTCATTACGATTTAGTTATCAGTCTTTAATTTCAATTTAAATAAAAAAGCAGAGGGTTTCAAATTTAGGGGCTAACTTATTAAATCCTAATGGATACTATTATCTATTTACTGAAATTAGGATTATTTTTCAAATTATAATATTTTTAAGAAAAAGTAAAAACCAAAAGAAAAAGAACCTAAGTTTCTACAAATTTTATCGTCGCCCCAAAGGTATTTACGTACCTGCTAGTCAGGATTAGACGATCGTACTTCTTTCTAAAAGATTTTAGTGTGTTGATTGATTTTAATTTTGAAAACCGCTTGAGTTTACGTGTTTAATTGATTCAGTTTATTTAAAAAATCTAAAGGGTTCTAATTCTTGAGTATTGTTGTTTTATAAAGAAATGCTCTAACAGTCCTATTTTTAAAAGGGTCTTTTTTTAATTTTTATTTTAAAGAAAAAACCTTTCTATGTGATAAATCCTTAAATAAGACCAAACCCTAAAAAAAAAAAAACAATCCTAACAATCCCTAAACTAATATATATAACTATATACCAAAACTAAAATAATTCCATATAATACGCTTATATAAGAACTAATACCAAAATCCCTATACTGACATGTTCATATATTATATTATATTAACTAATAAAATATAATAATCTATATATAATGAAAACCAATCTTAATGTTCCTAAACTAATATTCACGTCCATATCCAAATAACTATTATTATCTAATCTATATAATATTAGAAAACTAATACTAAAAACATCTCCTATTCTATAGACATATCTATATATACTATATAATAATAAATTAAAAAAAATACAAAAAAGATTGAACCGAAACTAATTTTGAAGGCCAACTATGCAATGCTTCAGACGTGTGTGTTCTCCAAGGCTCTATCTGATCATTGGGAGGAAGATGAATTCGACAAGCGCGGATGGTGATTGCGCATTCGTTAGGGAATTGTACAGTGATGATGGTGAGCTACAACAGTGTTGTCATGTGCACTGTAGCGTTCTGTCGTGGATGGATGGCTACGTATTGTTGGACGTATGTGAGTTGCCATTGGCGAT